>JABAYD010049274.1:0-14587 GCA_014822095.1 Diplotaxis tenuifolia
ACTTTAATGCAGCTCACTTGTTCGACGTATTTACTCAGAGAGCTTAGTGTTTTGCTTATTCTTGATTGTAAACTTGTCTTGCATTGTTTTTAATAAAAGAAAGTTTGATTCTTTTTCCTCAGGAATATCTACAGATCTCAGCCTCCATCATAGAGCTCTGACTTCCTCCATAACCAACAAATCCGGTTTACTTTCTTTGTACTTTTAGTTACTGAAAATCTCCAGTTTCAGTGCTGACGTTGCACCCATCTCTTGTTGTTGTGTACTGGGTGTTGCTTTTCAGGTTTAAGCAATCCGAAGGTGTCTTCTTTGAGTGTTGGGTATGCTCAGAAGTGGAGACTTAGCTGCAGTTTATCCAACTCAGAGAATGTAGCAGTTTCTAAGGATGATGAGAGAGGAAAGGATAGAGCTTTGGTTAAGATGTGCGGTATCACATCAGCTCGAGACGCTGCTATGGCAGTTGAAGCTGGTGCCGATTTGATAGGGATGATCATTTGGCCAAATTCGAAACGTTCCATTTCTCTTTCTGTTGCTAAAGATATCTCCAGAGTGGCTAGAGAAGGTGGGGCTAAACCTGTTGGTGTTTTTGTTGAGGATGATGAGGGGACGATAATGAGAGCAGCTGATGCTGCAGACCTTGAACTTGTACAGGTTTGTTGTCTATATTCTTTATCGTTTTGAGCTCATGTCTATATTCTTTATCGTTTTGAGCTCACTAAGGTGAGATTTATCAAGTTTTTTAAAGTGTTGATGATTATGGTTTTCATTTCAGCTTCATGGTAATGGCTCCCGTGCTGCTTTCGAGGGGTTAGTGCGGCAAAGGAGGGTCATATATGTTCTTAATGCAAATGAGGATGGAAAGCTTTTGAATGAAGTTCCTGAGGATTGTCATCTTGCTGATTGGATTCTCGTGGACAGTGCTACGGGTGGGAGGTACTTAGAACATGCTTTCTTTAGTTTCTTCCACCTTCTTGCATGTCATTAATCATTATGCTAGTTAAGTTAGAGGAGCAAGTTAAACAATCACAGGATACTCGTCTTTCACAAGTAATTTAATTATCAAGAATGTGATAAATTAAGCTCATGCTTAGATTATCTGCCTCCTTTACTGATTTTGGCTAAGGCTGAAGCGACTTAATAACATCTTTCTCTTGTGGAATGATTTTGCTGCAGTGGAAAAGGATTTAATTGGGCTCAGTTCAAGTTACCTTCCATCAGAAGCAGAAATGGGTGGCTCTTAGCTGGAGGAATCAATCCAACAAACGTTTCAGAAGCTCTTTCTATTCTTCAACCTGATGGGATTGATGTTAGCAGTGGTATCTGCGGACCAGACGGCATTCAGAAGGATCAGTCTAAGATAAGTTCCTTCATTGCTGCTGTTCGCTCTGTGCATTATTAATGGCTGGCGACAAAGCCAAGGTAGTTTATTTTGTAACTACAGGTTCTAGCATCAACCTGTTGTTTCCATGTCATTGTGTCTGTAACTGTAACTGGCTGATGAAAAATAATGCCCTTTCTTTGAATTGTAAGTGCTGGGTTGGCTATGATATCATGTTATTGGTTGTGCTCTCAAGAATAAGATCCTAGTATGAGTTTTTTACCGGAAATTTCTACAAATGAATGCTTTTAATTCTTGAATAGGCTTTGCACCAAAACAAAACAAAACAAAACAAAAACATAAAGAATGAACCAAGATGAACTTTGAACTTGTCTGCCTTGTTTGTTGCAGTTTGTTGTCAAGTTCTTTGTCCATTGAGTTTTGGATCTGTCTCATAGTACACGACGTCTCCTGTATCGCTTACGAAATGGTCTTGTTTCATACTTCTTATGAGGCTTCCCAGTAAGTGAAGGGGCAAAGGTCCAGACATTTTTGGTTCTCTGTAGTACTTTCCTAGTACTGGTTTAGCTGCTTCTGTCTACAAAAAGGGTAAAGAGAAAAAAGAATGAAAGTTAAGCACTTTATTACAGCATATCGAAGCAAGTCAAGAAAACACTTACTGCTTCCACTAGATGATAATGTGGGATCTGAGGGAAAAGATGATGTATCACATGAGTTCCAATGTCATGGTGGATGTTATTGATCCATCCATAGTCACGATCCAGTGTTGTTAGCCCTCCTCTCAGGTAACTCCATTCCTGTGTGTTGAGTAAAAGAACAGAGAAGCATAGAGATTCTTACAAAGACGGTGGCTGACCCTTAAAAACATGGTGAAGTAGATTTTGCATACCTTTCCACGGTACCAAGGGAGCTTGTCTTCATGGTCATGGTGATGCAAGTAAGTCACGAAGTCCAACCACATTACAAATATCTGCAAATAGTTGTGAAAAAGCTCCAGTAAACACCTTCACATAAGAGAAACAGAGGAGTAGAGTTACAGTTACCCAGTAAGGAATGCCATATAGTTTAAGCATTTGGATTGGACCCATGACAAAGTTGAGACAAACAAGCAAAGCAGTCATTGCAGTCCAACAAGCAGTTGATGTCAGAACATCTTTCTTCTCTTTGGGAAGAAACAAGTCACTGTCTGGATCAAAATGAGAACCATTTTTCCCTGGACTTCTATTCCACTGCATCAAGAACACAAAGAATAAGATGTGGAACCAGGTGAAGTGGTGGTTATAGTATTATGCAACAAGGATTACCAAGTAGAAAGGGTATGCGAGCATTGGGAATGGCAATGTGAACCTAAAAGTCTGAGTAGTCTTTTCCAATTTCTTGTAGAGGCTTTCAGGCAACTGCAGTTACAGAAACATAGATCTCTATTTAAGTACACTAATGTAAACTGGTTATAACAGCATCTGTGTTTGGTTATGGAGAGTGATACTTACAGGATGCCAAGATTCATCATTCTCGACATGCCCATGGTTCTGGTGGTGAGTTCTGTGGCTTATTCTCCTACAAGGTAAAGTCATAATAGTTCCTGAGATTCTGCAAATGATTCATTTCAGAGAGAGAGAGAAAGGTTTGGAAGCAAAATTCACCAGCCATGGTAAGGGACCAGAATTGAGGAATGAAGAAGATGACCAGCTACACTGTTCAACCTCGGATCATTTGAGAAGCTACCATGTCCACTGCAAGAGGTAATTAACAGGAATAATTGGTTAACAATATAGAAGGGGACCAAACACATTTACAGAGTTAGTCTTGTATCTATGCATAAAACCAATAACTAGTTTCCACTTTGGTTGGTTTATGACGACACAGAATGTGTCTTATCTAGGAAGGAAGCAGACTAAGAAAACATGGAGATTAGCTGTTACCAGTCGTGGCCAAGAACAAAGAGAGCCCAAAACATGGTTCCTTGAGCAAACCAGTAGAGAGGCCAAAGAAGCCAGCTGTTGAAGTAAGCAGCTACAGCAGCCAATCCAAAAACGACAGCTACATCTCTGACAACGTAACTCATTGACTTCCATGGATTCTTAACCCAACAATGCTTGGGTATGGCTGCTCTTATGTCAGCCAAGTTGAAAGGAGGAGGCGCACCAGGGTCAAACTTCCTTGCGTCTTCTTCCTCGGGTGGAGTCTCGAGAGTTGTTAGTGGCGTGGCCACATTCAACGCCCAGTTTCTGGTTCTTGCGAAAAGAACACTTGGGGAATTGAGAGAAGAGAGAGGTGTAGTTGGTGTGTTGAGTTTGAGAGTGGGTGATGAGTTTAGGGTAAATGAGGTTCTGGGTTCAGAGTAGAACCTGGGAAGAGGTCTGATACCACATTCTGATAAAACACAGCTCGCCATTCTAACACTATCTCTGGCTTTCTCCTTAGAACATACAGAAATGACTGAGAGAGAAAAGAGATAATGTAGAGAGATAGAGATATGAGTTTGTGTTGGTTGATACTTGTCGTCGTGTATCTCTCTGTATCAGTCTTTCTACTTCACGCTGACACAGAAAAAGGTTATTACTTTTATGAGGTCAGCTTTCTTCAGTATGTGTTATTATCAGCAGGCAAGAGATATGTGAGTATCAATGTGTGGCTTCGGTAATAGTGTTGTTGTGTAACCACTAACCAGAAAGAAAGTAGAGGAACATATGGGCTTTAGCTTTAGGGTTTTAGTCATTAGCCAATGAGTTAAATAACAGACTGTGTGTGACGTCATGGTCAACCAAAGCTCACTTGGCGTTTGTGCCTTCGAGGAACTATGTATGGACGTTGATTCATTGTGGCCCATGTTACTTGACCAATCATAATAATAGATTAGGCCTCACGGGACATAATAATAACAGAAGATTTCAGGATCATATATAAGTGAAACAAAAGATCAAATCAGCTCACGAGCAACTTGCCAAGTTTGTTAATATAATATGGTTGCTCACTTTTGTTAATCTATATTACAGATTTTGATTGGTAAAAGAAATGAAAGAGAATCTGCACCTGTGGAAAACATTAGATAATTAGTTTATATACGCAATAACCTGCGAATGTGACAATGACTTCCCAACAAGTGTGGCAGCTTTCTCATATATTCCACCATTTTCGCTTCTCCATTTGCTTAGCAAGTTCATGTGCCATGAATTCAAAGTTCTGAGCGCCGTCTTGGAGCTCAGCTGTGCGTTGGCTGATCCTCTGGGTATTTAATAAAGCAGACCAAACAAAATTCGTAGTTAGGATCAATGTGTTATATAGCTTGAGAACAAGTTCTCTGCTGCATAAAATATTACCTCGAGTTTTTCTCCACGTTCAAGAAGTTTGTCCTTTGCTTGTGAAGCTATTGCTGAGGTTTCCTGGAAAAATAACTCCAACCATTGTTAGACATAGAAAGCAAAAGAGCTCTTTTGGGTTTAGGTCGAATTGGTTTTGACTCACCCCTGCTTTTCTGTATTTGGCCTTTATTTCATCCACTGTTCTTGTTTTGGGTTGTGCATCACTGGATGCACCGTCAAACAGTTTTTCCTTATCTGTTCTCTTATCTGCAAAGAAACCTTAAAATTCGTCTGATGCATTCATAATGATAATGAAACATGACAACATAACTTGAGGAAAACGTATCTGTTTACCTTTCTTTTCTTTTTTGTCTTTCTCGGTTAAAGGCAAGATGCTCAGAGGTTCATCTATCTCGATGTCATCTACAGAAAAGCACTTTAGTAAACAGATGACAACAAGGGAAGGGTAACTTAGAACAGATATTACAAACCTATGTTTAGCTCGACAATCTTTTCATCCTCGCCACCGGTATCATCAGATGGTTTTAAGTATGGTGGATTAGAAAAGATGTTTCCCAGGTGAGAGAAATCTTGTATTTGGTGTTCAACCTTCTGTTCACTGCTTGCTCTGAAGCCTTTAATAATGCCACTTAGGAATTTGGGAGTGCCATCCTGTGTTCACAGAAACTTTATAACAAAATCATGGAGCTAACGAAAAAAGGGTTCACATGTGAAAACAGAACATACATTGTTTTTCTTATGGACAGGGAAGTGGCTAAAGGTAGCGTCAGCAGCGGCTGCAAGGACTTTATCATGAAGCAAAGGTAAAGACTCCGGGATCCTGAGTTAAATACAGAGCTAGGTATTAGTAATGTAACTGCTACTTTACTCGCTAAGCATGCATATTTTAGTTATTTACTGAGAATCTAATTATGACATAGCAGATAGTAAGCCAGTACCTGAATCCGTTTGCATGGGCCAGAAACGAGAGGATTGCAACTTCACAACCATTTACCTGTAGATTTAGCCTTTATAAGTCCTAAAACATCTGAGAAATAAATATTCTCTTATATTATTATACATGCCAAATTGCCAATTCATAGATCAATATCTAACTTTTGGCACACTTCAACAAACAAACCAACAAAGCCCCATAAAACTGGTAAGCATCCAATGGTCTCATCGTTTTATCTGATTCACAAATTATTGAGGGCAGTAATAGATAAAAGATATCTTCCAAACAGTATATTAGGAAGTCTCACCAGGACGAGATGGCCAAAATCATCCGAACATACAGTCTTCTCCATGTTAGGCTTAAAGTTCCATCTAAGAAGTGACTGCAAAGAGCTTTCTCCCACAATTTCAAGATCCGGGAAAGATCTGCTCATATAAGCAAACCATGCTTTTAAGGTTGATTTCTGATCAGATTATAGTTCGACTGTAGTGGTTCTTCAGACGAAATAGTTACAAGACTGTATTTGGTAACTATATTTTATCTAGCATGTATATTATACTTGTGGATGCCAGTTAGAACATCACCTTATTTCAATGTGCCCTGTTCGGTAAAGTAGGAGTACTGCACATTCCCTTTCATCCTTTCTTAGGATTCCCATCCAGCAACACGGCTTTGAAAGATTTACCTCCATAATGCTCCCAAAACTTCCCTACGTATTGAAAGTAAGTCCTTGTTATCAGAAAAACCAGCAAGACATTCCAGGAATCATAAATCAAGATAGATTCTCCAATATACCTGAGATAAAGATTTCAAGGAATACAAGCGCAGTGCATCCTCACAACACATGAGAAATAATGAATTCGCAAATCTCTGATCAACAAATTTTGTTTCTGTAACAGCAGTCTGTTCACCACATGGTGAATGACTCTCACTTGCACTGATCATACGAGATTTTTTCTCATTTTTCTCCTTCTCGGGTGGATTTTCAGCTGGTTCTTCACTGAGCATTTCAGTTTTATCATAGCAGTCCTCTGCAAAATACAATTTTTAATATATTCCATGGATGCATAAAAACCACAGTTTATGTTAGTAACAGAAAAAACTACCTATAATGTGCATACAAATGGCAGTTGGGTTCTTCAGAGATCTCAAGCATGAGGCGAGTACTTTCCCAGTATTGCCATCAAAAAGAGTGGTCTGTCCATCATTAGTCATCGCACACAAGATAAAATCATCGAGAGCTTCGGAATTTATGGAATCCTGATCAGCTGGAACACTCATTGAGCCAGTTGGAGCTGAAGGGGATTTCATACAGAGTGATTTTATTGGGGAACCGGTGTCAGATAAACTATCTGTAACGAACATTACTGATGGCGCACCAATGTCAAGCATTGCAACCTGAAATATGAAATGAAAGTAGAAATAGTTTGAAACACTTTCAACTAGAGAGAGACTGTATGTGGAGACATAGAAACGGATGTTCAATTCATACTCTGCCACATTTAAATCCTACAACAAGCCTTCCTGTAGACTGTATAAATCGCAGGGTGCAAACTGGGGAACTCAGGAAGGAATACGCAGCCAACCATTGAGGTCCATCTTCTTGATGCAATGGGTGAGCTACAATAAATAAACCTAACGCATGAGATACAACAGAACAAATTTGTAAACGTTTTAAAGATGCGTTACCAAGTTCCAAACCTTGCTTGTCAATGTTGGTAACAACTTGCAAAGTTCCTCCACTTTTATGGCCGACCAACTTGAAAAGGCGAACCTACAGAAACAGAAAAGAGAGAGAGAATCAGATGAACATTAAAAGCTGGAATCAAGAAAGTATCAAAAGAAACAGGTCTTCTTACCATACCACATTCGTTACCAACAGCCAAAAAAGAGGTCTTAGAACAGAAGGTAACTGCTGTTACTGATGCATTTACTCCAGTTATCTCAATACCATTTGCCTGATCATTGGTAAAGGATGAAATAATTAATTGCAGGAAAAATTCTCATCAAAATATCAACCAGCTTACACACAAGTTTTTTAAGATAAACTTCAAAAGAAGGAAAGTTACAGCAATCATACCTTTGGCTCCAAGTCATAAATAAGAGACAGACATGGATAGGTTGCATCCCATATTCGCACAGACCCATCTTGATACCCTGCCATGTACAGTCTTTCAAGCTTGTAGTCATCAATGTGGCCTGGAACCCCACCTGTTAGAGGCCATTGCGCACTTTCTCCAGATGGAGTACGTGGGGTTCGAGATTTTGCAGCTAAGACTATCTATCAAGAACAAGATATAAATAAATCGCCTCACACTGGAAAGCAACAACTTAAGGAAATTGTGGCGGGACTACCTCAGAAAGAGCCAGTGACGGGATATCATTCACATTTAATGCAGCAAACATTGCTACGGTGATACGTGGATCCATCGTCGGTACAACCATTGGATATGGCAGCGGAGATGTAGAAATATTATTCTCTTTCGGAGACATCAGAGAAGCCAGAGAGGTATCATCGTACGCTTGCAATTGTCCTGGATTCGTCAACAGAAATAAAAACTCCCCACTTTTCCTTGAACTAGCAATTGGAGACAAGACCATATCAGCAAATGAACCACTAAGGGTCAGGTCAATACGGCCAGCACATTTCAGACTTCCGATACCAGACGACCAATCAAGAGCCAACATCTGCGTAAGGAGATCAGTAAAAAGACATCATTTTAGGATATACATTTGCACATAAAAAGCGAGAATTCATGTTAGGTTTCCCTTGTACCATTGGAAATGCAACATATTAAGAAAATATTTTGAACTCTGTGTATCAATTTAAAAAGACGATCCATTTTATATTTTGCTCAAGTTAAACAATATGGGACTATGAAACTATTAAACCCAGTGTTGAGTTCTTACCGTCAGTACTTCGTCAGAACCAACGGTATCACCACCATAGATAAAGAGTTTTCCACCACAATTCTTGCGAGATACATCCAAACACCAATGCATAACAATAACAGGAAGTCTTTTCTCATCTGAAGACAACTGTAACTTAACAGCATGATTAGATGCCTTTCCCTTTTGCCCCTCAGAAAAGTCCCAAAATAATATATCTCCATCCACATAACCAACAGCCAGAACTGAACCATCAGATGATGCCCAACACAACGAACTTATCTCTTTTCCATCTAGCTTAAGATCAGTAAGCTCATTGTGTGAGGCTTCCAGAGAAACATCGACTGTCTTACCCTCCATAGGTAGATCTTTGTTCCCTCGAACTAACACGACACGATCTTCAGATGCATCCCAAAGAAAAAGTAATCCATTTGAAAATGCAATCAACAACCTGCAGGAAAATTCTTTAAAATTCATTTGTATTCTAAGCTTATTCTTGCTATTAATACATTGAAATAGCATATCAAAAGGAAGAAATTATTTCTTTCGACAGGACAAGAATGACAAGTCTACCAAAACTATGAAACACTGTTTCTCAAGTTAGACATGCAGATGCTTTTATTCCTTACAGCTAAACAATTGCAGATACTACACTAGTTTTAAACATTAACAATAGTGGAGATGGGAGCACAAAATCAAAGAATTGATAGAGGTAGTAGGAAAAGACAAGCTTATTTTGATACTTAAAGATGTGCTTTCACAAATGTTAGGACAAAAGCTCAGGTAGTCAGTTTCAGAGGCACGCAAATGCGTTTCAGCTACAGGTCACAAGAATAAGTACACAAATAAAAATAAAGTTTTTCTCACCTATTTCCCCTCGAACAAGGCTGAGAAAGAAGTCCAACAACAGGATACTCAATAGGTGATGAAAGCCCCGCTGCTTCTGCAAAAAAAAAAGGAAATGAGAGAAAATATGTTAAAAGAACAATCAAACGCAACATGGAAGGGCTTTTTGTGCACTGCATCAAATTCGAAGTACCAAGAGGATATGGTACCCATGTCAGGTTTCTAAGAAAAAAAAAGTACCCAGACATAAATTTACCAGGAAAATAGATAGACATTAACTAATAATCAAAGTACTTAATCCTGAAAACTAAAAACTTTCTAAACTTAATAAAGATTCTAGACACATGTGATCATCAAGGTTGAAGGAGAAACGCCATACCCGCTAATGCATCAGTTGGGACATAATACGGAAGCTGCACTAGTTTTCCTTCGTCAGCATTGTACTTTACAACAGACACCATACCATACTCATCACCAACATACCTGTGAACGAGATGTTAAATTAATTAATGACGCCATAGTTAATGTCAATGGAATAACATTGCTGCGAATTGTCATTTTAACAAGCTCAATACATGAAACCGGTGCCGGGAAGGATTGAAAATGCAGTAATGTTTGACTCCCAGTGTAAGCTTGAGGCTGTCTGCCTAAGATCCAAGTCCCAAACCTAAAAATAAGTGAAAGTTACTGATGTAATCCATCAAATAGATTGTTGAACAAAAAAAAGGAAGGAGTGGACGACAACAAATTAAGAGTGAAGAAGGTCAAACATAAGCGAAGACATCTCTGGATAATACAGAAAAATCAAACATCAGACTGAATTGATACCTGAATATCGTTCTCATTTGAGATGCTGACCAGAAAGCCTTGGTTCTCAATGAACTGTTAAAAAAATGATATAATGTCAAGGGACTTACAGATAATTGGGATCACAAAGCGGTAATATATATCTTAAGGGTAAACAAAAACTGATCTTTTCAAAAAGGGATGGACTAGATAAATGCCATTACGAAGGAACTAGGACGAAGCAGTATCATTAGGTGCAATACTTTGAAGCTGAATGTGATTATAGCCTATCAGAGGTGAACCGAATACCACAAACCTCCAAGTTTTTGAAAGGTAACTGCTTAGGAGATGCAAGAATCGCCTCAATGTTATCACCACCAATCACTTTTATCCTTCCATCTCTGCAAAGGATTGGGCAAAAACCGGAACTAAAGTAAGATACTAAGAAGATTCAATTAACCAAACTTCTTATAAGTTCCCCTTTCATCTCAATCATAATTCTCCTTCACGTAAACCGATTCAAGTAAGAGTGTTGAAGATAATAAATCGTCTAAGCAGTAGCCAGGTGACAAGAAGAAAACTCACAGCGTTCCCACAGCTAAGAGACACTGAATAGAATCAAAGGCAAGAATAGATGCCGTCGAAGGTATCCCATAGTGGGTGACAATACGAGGATCCAACTCTTCTGTTATCAAACACCCCTGCAAAAGTACATTTCTATTTTTGATTACATATTGACTACTTTTAAAAAACTATCAAATATTTGCGAATGCAATAACTTAAAGGTGTATATATGAATCGAAACGTGAGCACAGAACTGCGAAGATCCTAAGCTATTAGTACACTGAGTTGAAGAATGATCCATAAGCTTTTCACAATGGATGCTTTATTCCTCAATTAAAAATAGGATGAAAGAGACGAGGAATGAATACCTGTGGCGGAGGAGCTGCGGCAGGCTTCTGACCACCACTGACGGAGGATTTCTGCAGAAATTTTCTGACGAACATCGAGCCAAGTTCACCAAAAATGAGCCGATTGCTCACTCTTCAGGCGATCAATTTTTCGTTTAGAATCCTTCAATCGAGACGATGCATCGGAAAAGGAAACACCTCGGAAGGAAGATGAATTTGTTTCAATGGCGGAATTAAAAATTTGAGATTCGATTTGAAAGAGAAGAGAGACGGAGAAGATGACCGATGATTTGATTTCTAATGTCGTCGGAGTTTTTTGTTTTCTTTAACCGGTTTCTGGTTCGGCCGTTTAATTCGTTCGGTCCGGTTCCTCCATTGAACCGGTGCACTACCATATAAAAGAATATCCAACAAGCCCCTTCATTTTTTCTAGAGTCCACCTTTAAAATAAAGGGTTAAAGGGGTGATTCTCCAACATGAACTTTAAATTTTTTCTCCTCAAAATTTATATTTTACAGTTTAGTTCTCAATTTTAATAATAGTTTATTATAGTTCTTAAATTTTTATAAATCAACAATAAACCCATATTAATATATGATATTGACATAATTAGTAAACATATTTAGTTATAACATCAAATTACTTATAATAAAAGATAAAAAAAACATAAAAACATAAAATTACATATAATAATAAAACATAAAAATTCAAATTACAATATATATAATACAAAACTAATCAATACGATTATTTCCATAATGCTCACAAATATGCTCGATCAAAGGATTTTTAAGTGATAAATGAGCTTATTTATTTTTTATTCGAAGATTACGCGCTAAAAATTTTTGAAAACGCATATATTCGTTTATGGCCATCTCAACGTTTATTGGGGGCACCGGTCTTGCATCTCGAATCGGTGCGTTGATATCTCGTTCATCTTCAATTATCATATTATGCATTATAATACATGAAGTCATTATATCATGCAATACCTCTTTCTTCCAATAACGTGAGGATCCTGCGACGATAGCAAATTTGGCTTGTAGAATTTCAAAAGCGCGTTCAACATCTTTCCGACATGATTCTTATCTTGCTGCAAACAATTTTTTCTTTGGACCTTGGGGATCGCTTATTGTTTGAACAATTGTTGACCATTTTAGGATATATACCATCGGTCAAATAATAACCCATGTTATATTCTTGACCTTGAATTGTGTAATTAGCTGGAGGAGCGGTACCTTGAACAAGCTTGGAAAATAAATTGGAAGAGTTCAGAACATTAATATCGTTGTTGCTTCCCGGCATTTCGAAAAAAACATGCCATATCCATAGATCATAATATCATAATCTGCAATTGCTTCGAGAATGATTGTAGGTGATCCACTATGGCCTGCAAATTGTCCTGCCCATGCCATTGGACAATTTTTCCACTTCCAATGCATGCAATCAAGACTGCCTAACATTCCAAAAAATCCGTGTTGTTGGCCAATATTGAGAAGCCTAGAAATGTCTTCTGGTGTTGGTGACCTGAGATACCACTCTGAAAAGACAGATACAATTGCATGACAAAATCTTTTCATGCATTCAATTGATGTAGACTCTCCTATTTTAATGTATTCATCGGTCGCATCAGCAGGCATGCCATATGCCAAGATCCAAAGAGCAGCAATTACTTTTTGCAAAGTTGATAACCCAAGTCTACCAGATGCATCACGTCGTTGGTTGAAGTAGTTGTCATGTTGCTTGACGGCATCGACAAGGTGAAGAAATAACCTTCGTGACATTCTAAATCGACGATGAAACTCTCTTTCACCATACACAGGATGATCAGAAAAATAATCATTTTACAAATTACGATGAGCATTTTCTCTATCACGAAAAATAACTGTATGACCGATGATAGAACCACGGTGACTTACATAATTATTTTCCTGATTGAGTTGGTGAATAAGATGATTGTTGTTGATAAACAAATTGACTGCAATTTGTTGTTCTCTCTCTATTCTCTCGTTTTCATCAATAATTCATTGATCAAGCTCAAATGAGTCTGAAGAAGTAGAAGAAGAAGATGAATTCTGAAAAGATAAATTTTTGATATTAAAATTCATTTTTATTAGTTGTTTTGTTGATATGTTCGTAGACTCAAATGCATGTATATATATAGGAATAAATATCACTATGTCTCATCAACCATTAAATTGAAACTTTGTCATTTTCTTATCTAACTTTCAACCTCCAACCTCCAACCATAAACAACCCCAACCATATTCAATTGATACACATCATTCAATAAGCCATTTAATAGATTTCTTGTCTCATCAACCATTAAATGAAATTTTGTAATTTTACTATCCAACATCTAACCATATTTAGTAAATGAGATAACCTCCAACCATATATATTTTGTGTATAAATAATAGATTTTACCAAATGAAAAAATCACACTTTCTCCATCCCACTCATTTGTTTCTTTCTCTTGATTACAAAAATGGAAAAAAAAAATAGAGGCACATCATCCAACCAACAAAAAAAATGAGTTATTATGTCATGCCTACTTAGAAATTTCACAAGATCCCATTACTAGCAACAATCAAACTCTGAAGAAACTATGGAAAAAAATAGAAAAAACTTACAATGAGAAAAAAACAGAGAGTTGGGAAATTAGAAGTCATATGTCTTTAGAAAGTAGGATGTGTATCATTTTGTATGCTGTTAGAAACTTGAAGAGTTGTGTGATCCAAGTGCAAAATATGCATCCAAGTGGGGCATCCGATCAAAACATTGTAAGTATAAATTTTATTAGTATTTGTTATATAGTTTTATTGGTGTTTATGCATCTAATCATGTTTTTTAATTCCATAAATATTTTCAGATGGAAAAAGCCAAAAAATTATTGATGCAAGATTCAAAACTAAAAAAAGGTTTTAAATTTGATCATGTGTGGCTTTTAATGAAAGATATTCCAAAGTTTTCAGATAATGTCAATATCGGTATTCCGGATATTGAGAGTGATACTGTCGGCTCTCCAGCATCACAATCTCCTGGAATTTCTTCATTCTCTATCAATTTAAGCAGTGACAATGGTGGTTCAAATTCGTCACAACGTCCTATTGGATCGAAGAAAGCAAAACTTAAAAGAAAACTTTATGAAGGTAATACTTCATCTATGGATAATGTGGCTTCAGCAAATGAGCAAATCCTAGATTTTTTGAAAGACAGTGCATCATCAAGGGAAAAAAACGTATGAGATGGTTCAGTTACACATGCAAAATCAAGCAAAAAAATTAGCATTGAAAGAAATGGAGGCTGAAAATAAAATTTTGTTGAAAAATTTAAACTCCATTGATAATATTAACACTCGCCAGTTTATCCGATCTGAACAAGCAAGAATCATACAAAAAAGAACTCAGCAACAACAAACCGAAGAGAATTCTCGAAATTTATATGGAGAATACTTTGGTGATTTTGGAGGTTCAAGACCAAATTTACCTTGATATTAGTATTGTAATATATATTTTAATGTGTAATATTCTAGCTTGTGGATTTACTTGAATAATAG
>JABAYD010049284.1:0-19069 GCA_014822095.1 Diplotaxis tenuifolia
ATTTAGTTTTAGGGTTTAGAGTTTAGAATTTACGGTAGGGTTTAGGTAGCAACCTTAGCATTGTTAATATTGGTGACATAATTTTATTATTAGTATATTTTAGATTGTTTTTCAAAAAAATTTTTTTTTTTAATTAATTATCTAGGTGGCAAATTGGTTGGTGATAAGAGGTGTGGTGAATTTAAAGGTTCACCCTAGGGGGTGAACCTAAGTTTTGTTCTTTTATAAAAAGTTTGGCATGACATTTTCTTGCAAAATACTTGTAAACGAATGAAGGGTTGTGCGAATTCTTTTTCAAAAACTATGTTATTTCCAAAATATTATCCGCTTCACAATATTTACTATTCATTATATTTTACAAAGAATATCATTTTAATGCTTTTTTGTAATATAAACGTGTGATTTTAGAATGTTAGTGTAATTTATACTAAATTTAAAACTTTAAACTTCATATAAGTTATAAAATGAATTGATTTATAAGTAAATTTATTTATTTTAAATATTATCAGCTAAATGTATGCAGTTAAGAAAAACATAAATATGTTTAACTATTTTCAATCTATATGAAAAATGTCAAAAATGATATTTACATGAAAAAGATAAGAGTACAGTTTCGACTATGTGTTATTTTCACTATATGACAGTTTCTAAGTTTTTATGACGTTATAGAGCAGTTTGTGCTATTAGGGTAATTTTTCACAAATACAAGCTAACTATGTTCACTTTTGAAATTAAATGGAGCCCACAATTTTTAATTCTGGTTTCTTTCTCTCTGTATAACCAAGAAATCAATTTTAATGGTAGATAAATGATTTAGTGACAAAATCTGGGAAACAATAATTTTATGGTAAAAAAAGATGAAGAAGCTTTTAATGGTACAAGAATTTGAAGCCTCCATAGAAATATTTCTTCAACTCAACATCAAAGCCTCCACCTCTTGTAACCGCCTCTATTGACTGGAACCTTTGTATCCATCTCATATATCTGGTCCCTGGCGATTTGGAACAAAATGCTCAACAAATCAAAAAAAGAAGAGTTTGTTTGAAGTTTTGGATGTAAAACCATGAATTAAGATTCAAATCTATCAGATCTGGACAAAATACATAAAAATAAGTAGAGAATGTAAAGAATCGTGAAAATAGGTGAAAGAGACGAAGATTATGGTTTATGGTCGACAGGGACCAAAGAAGAAGACAAGGGTATTTTTTAAAAATTTGTATCATTAATGAAAAATAAATAAAAAACGCTCATAGTGTACATGTGTACACCTAATTGAGATTGTACATGTGTACACCTAATTGAGTCATCGTTGAGCAACATCGAAACTCGCTTATATTGTACACATGTAAACGCTTGTTTGTGTACAGTCTAACAAGGTTTTCCAAGAATACCAAACCTTAAATCAAACAAAATCGAAGAATGAAATTTTTTACACATACTTCTATCTTATGGATATTCGTATGTGTTGTCTCACATGTACACCGATGTATGAAACGTACATATATAAAACTATGATGTGTACATAGATATAAAATACCAAAATATCTGCATGTACATCGATGTGTACATACAAAAACTACTCATGTGTACATATACACATGTACGATGACTCACGTGTACACTGTGTATGAAACATACATATATGAAAAACCATCATGTGTACATAGACATTAGATACCAAAATATCTGCATGTACATCACTACATCAATGTGTATAGACAAAACTACTCATGTGTACATATATGATTTTTTTTGGGCAATCAAAAACTACTCGTGTGTACATTTATGATACTTCATGTTTTTAATGACTTTTAGCATCTCATTTTATATATTTTAATTATTTTGATTGTATATTAGGTGATATGGTATCACAATGTACATTAAAAATTGTGACACATAGTTATCAGTGACATTATTTTGTTGGGTCGTGTAATGATTTGATTAAAAATTTTATTCTTGGAAAACCTTGTTAGAGTGTACACAAACAAGCGTGTACATGTGCAATGTATACACTATGAGCGAGTTTCGACGTTGCTCAAGGATGACTCAATTAGGTGTACACATATACAATCTCAATTAGGTGTACACATGTACACCATGAGTGTCTTCTTCCTTGGCCACTGGCGACCATAAACCCTAATCTCTGTCTCTTTCACCTATTTTCACGATTTTTTACATTCTCTACTTGTTTTTATGTATTTTGTCCGGATCTGATAAATTTGAATCTTAATTCATGGTTTTACATCCAAAAATTCAAACAAAACTCTTATTTTTTTTGTTGAACATTTTGTTCCAAATCACAAGGAAAAAGACATAAGAGATGGATGCAGAGGTTCCAGTCGACAGAGGCGGAGATAGAGGCGGTTACAGGAGGTGGAGGCTTTGATGTTGAGTTGAAGAAATCTTTCTATGGAGGTTTCAAATTCTTTTGCATTTTCTCTGTATTGATTATTGGGTCTATATATCTGAAAAAAAAACTAAATCAGTGATAAATAAAATAAAAGAGAAAATAAAATTATGATGCTGAAAAATTAATGATTTGCAGAAAAGATTTGGGTTATATAAAAAAAAGAAAAAATCAAACACTCAAAAAAGAAGAAGAAAAGAGAAATAATAGAAGTTGTCATGTGAGACCATCTAAGGGCAACATTATTCCTAAGTTTCTTAGGTTTGTTTCTTATTTGTTGGTTAAGTACTTTACGGAAAACGAGACAGAAAATCTTTTAATTAAGAGATTTTCTGTCTCGTTTTTCGTAAAATCCTTAAACAATAAATATACGCGCATTTATAATATATACATATATATATATATATATATATTTATAAGAAACAAACCAAAGAAATTTAAAGATAATGTTGCCCTAATACTTAATTAGGAATTGTTTGGTTTTTGTTACAGAAAAAATACCTCGATAGCTTAAACTGTTTTTGTTGTAATAAAAACTTCGGTACTGCCAGAATAGTAGTAGAGTGTTAATATTTCTTTGACTATTTCAAATATTGCCAGAATAGTATGTCATTTCAGAAGATTAAAAATCCAATCGGACAAAAAGGTAGCCGCCACCGCAGTTAAATACAAATCTATCTGCTGTTATAGAAGCAATAAAGTGATCTTTTAAAATAAGAGCTAGAATGGAAAAAGAAGTAAGTTCAGATATTCGTTTCATGCGTTAAGCTCAAACATCACCAAAAAAAAAAACATCTTTCTTTGCTTCTTCTTCGGACAAAGAGGTCAGTTCATGTTTCTCGTTTTATTTTATTTTTAATATTATTTTCGGGTGTTTATCGAGAAGAGACGATTTCGTAACCGCAAATCATTGCACTAAAATCTCTGAAACCCATGTGAGACTTTCACAGTTGTATCAGAGTCGAAGATATTTAATTTTGTTTGTTTATCGTTTATTATGAGATTGTGTTACAGAGAGTTTTTTAACTCATTTGAGTGCGTTATGTTCTTTTGTTTACTTCGTTTGAGCTCAATTGAGTCATTTTTCTCTGCTTCCAGGTCTCCAAAATTGCCAGCTTTTATACATCTCAGGAAGGCGTTGACTGATTCTAGAGATGTGTTTGTGTTAAAGTTGGTGGTTTTTAGTCTCTAAAGATTCAATTCAAATGGAGCCTCCAAAGGGATTTCGAGCTTCTTTGTTACAATTCTTTATATTCCTTCCTTACTTCATCGGATTGCTATTTCTGGGTGTCATCAAAGGTATGACCTTTAGCGTTTAAAACACTGTTTCTTACTTTGTCTCTTGATTCTTGTATTTGGGTGTCACTAAAGGTCTGAAATTTCAATGGATTTCAACTCCTTTAAGCCAGATTTTCAATGTATTCAGACAGATCTTATGAGGGTTACTTCTGATAAGAACATAACTCAACAAAGGATTTGACTTTCTTTGCATGGATGTTGACTTTAGTTGATTGTTCTTCATTTTGCAACTATACAGTATAGAGCTGAAAGTTCAAAGTCAACACCTAATGCTTACACTTTGACCTTATTACACTCAATATAATGGAATGGTTTCTTTCTTTGTTACTTAGGTATCGTTTTGTGTCCACTCGTATGCCTCGTTGTGACTATAGGCAACTCTGCAGTCATACTAAGCCTTTTGCCCGTTCACATCGTTTGGACTTTCTATTCAATATTGAGGTAACTTAACTCTTTTTGCAGTAACTTCCATGTCCTTTAGGGTGTTAAAGACTTCTAGTCGGATTCTTTTTTGTTTTGTTTCAGAGCTAAACAAATAGGACCCATCTTGAAACTCTTTCTATGTTTATGTCTCCCTGCCGCCATCATTCTCTGGCTAGTTCTTGGTATTTTAGCGAGTGTTCTTGGAGGAGCTTTATATGGTTTCCTTTCCCCTATTTTCGCCACCTTTGATGCCGTTGGAGAGGGCAAGCCTTACCCTTTTTTCCATTGCTTTTATGATGGAACTTGGAGCTGCATCAAGCGCAGCTTTACTGTTGTCCGGGACTTTAAAGATGTGTGCTTCCACTCATACTTCTCACTGATGGATGAACTTAGAATATGTTGTCCGGATCAGAAACATTATGAGATAAGGTATGTGTACTCTTTAGGCATAGGCCTTATTTTTTGTTATGTTCAGTTCAGATATTTTGGTTTTCGGTTTTCTGGTTTTTCGGTTATAAAGATTTATGAACGTTTGGCTATTTACGAAGTTCGGTTCGATTTGATTTGGTTATTACGGTTTTTGGTTTGGTTCGGTAGCAAAATTGGGAACCAGCTAATATCTAAAAAAATCTGGTTCTAATTCGGTTCTCGGTTTGTTTCCGGTTCTGTTTTGTTCTTTTGGTTCCGTAGATATAGGATCCGTCCAGATATTTGTGAAACTCAGTTCGGTTTTGGTTATTTCGGTTCGGTTTCGGATAAATGTGTCCACTCCTAACACTCTTATTAATGAGTTCTCTATAGAAACGCATTCAATAGAGCTTACTTTCACAATCTGTATAGGCTACATCAACTTCCAGGAGCTCTGATAGTTTCAGCTCTCGGGATACTTGTTGACTTCCCAGTGATCTCGCTCGTAGCCATATGCAAAAGCCCTTACATGCTCTTCAAAGGATGGCACCGTCTGTTCCATGATCTCATTGGACGTGAAGGCCCTTTTCTGGAGACAATGTGCGTCCCCATAGCAGGCCTAGTGATCTTACTCTGGCCTCTAGCTGTCGTGGGAGCAGTTCTTGGCTCAGTGGTCTCAAGTATCTTCCTCGGTGCTTATGCAGGAGTAGTCTCATATCAAGAATCATCGTTTTACTACGGACTATGCTTTGTGGTTGCCGCTGTGTCCATCTACGACGAGTACAGCACTGATATACTTGACATGCCCGAAGGATCTTGCTTCCCAAGGCCTAAGTATCGAGCAAACGAAACCGAATCAACGGTCTTTTCAGGTCCTATACCTAGACTAGGCTCTGTCAAGAACAATGCTTCAACAAGAGAAGGATCAGTTAAAGTTCCTATGATTGATGTTAAGCCACTCGACGTAAGTATGTTACATCCATTGAAACCTAGTTGGGAACATAACTTTGATGTGTGTTGAAAAATGTTGCAGCTTCTAGAAGATCTCTTTGTGGAATGTAGAAAGTTTGGTGAAGCTTTGGCGAGTAAAGGGCTGATAAATTGTAAAGATATCGAAGAAGCGAGGTCTAGTAAACGCAGCCAAGTGATCAGCGTTGGCTTACCAGCTTATGCACTTCTCTACGAGGTTCTACGCTCTGTCAAAGCCAATACTACCGGCTTGTTACTAAGTAATGTTTCAATCTTGAACCACCAAGAAACAAAACAAACCAGAGGACACGTTTTGATTTGTTTTGTAATGATGCACTTATTGTGTAGGTGATGGTGTAACGGAACTAACTACCAAGAACAGACCAAAAGATGCCTTCTTCGATTGGTTTCTGAATCCGTTTTTGATACTAAAGGAGCAAATGATAGCTACGAACTTGTCTGAGGAAGAAGAAGAGTATCTGGGGAGATTGGTGTTGTTGTATGGAGACTCAGAGAGGCTAAAGAACTCCTATGCTGATTCTGCTTTTCCTATTCTCACTGAGCGTAAGAGAGCTGAGCTTGACGCCTTTGCTCGCAGGTAAAGAAACCGTTTAAAACTTTTGTTTTCTTTATTAGAATATGGTCTTGATCTCTCTGTGTGGTTGTTAGGATTCAAGGGCTAACGAAAACGGTATCAAGGTATCCAACGTTCCGTAGACATTTTGTTGATTTAGTGAAGAAACTGTCAGAGGATTTGGACCTGAACCATGACGGTTCGGTGAAGGAGGAAGAGTCTATAACAGAAGCGCCTGCTCCGGTTAGGATATTTTCACGGATGTTCAGTAAGAGTCAAAGATCTTTCAGAAGAAAAGGGAGTATCAATGGATCTGATCAAGAAACACGTAAGGGTGTCTCAAGAAGTGTACATATCGTTTAATCAATGCATGGGACATGTGGTTGTTACTTGGCTCTTTGCTCAAGAAAAAAACTGGTTGTTACTTGTAAAGATTGTTCAGACAGATTGTTTTGTTTTTATAGAACAGTGTTGTATGTTTACGGTTAAGAAACTGTAACTTCCTTAAAATTCTAAGTCCCATAATCATAAGGCCGTTATAAAGAATTAACTAATTAAGTAAGCAAAAAAAAAAAATACATACTTAGACGAATGTAGAAAACAGTTAATTTTGAAGTTCAATTCGCAAACACAGAAACCCTAATAAACAGGGAATATAGATTAATCGAGAAATTACATAACGGAAACAAGGGGAAATCTGAAACCTTAAAGAGAAGGAAGTAAAGAAGATGATCAGTTGATGTCGGTGTCGTCGAAATCATCGTCGAACATGTTGAAGAAATCGGCGTCGGCGAGCTTATTCTCAGAGATAAGTCCTCCTTCGCTGAGCATCTCCATGGCTTCGATGTCATCTACGTCCATGGCCATCGAAGAACCTCCATCATCCATATCCGCCAACATCTCCAGTTGCATCGGCCTCATCTTCTTCTTTTCTCTCTTGTAAGTTGTAACAATAGAACGTTTTCGACTTTTTTATATTAAAGCCCTAAAGGCCAAGGCTTTTAACAAGCTTTGGTACAAATGAGTAATATATAATCAAATTACACAAGCCCAATTAAAAGCCCAAACAGAGGAAATACGGTAAAATTGAGATTTTGAAATTTTATTAATTTATAGAAATATTAATTTACCGAGAATTTCCTTTTTATAATTATTTATTTTAAAATATGTTTTTATGTGTAAATATGAAAAATATCTGACTTTACGGTATATTCATTGATTAAATTTTATTGATACCAAATTTATATTTTTTTATTTGATTATTTGGTGCATGCCGTAAATATAAATACATTTTAATTGTAAAATCAAAATAATATCAAAATGTTTATAGATTTTAAGAAAAATAAAGATAAATTTGACTATAAGAAAAAAACCAACTATGAAATATATTAGTTATATCTATGTAAAATTATAAATGTTAATTATTAATTTATGTTTATAATGAGACCATATATTTACATAAAGTTTTTTAAAAATTTATTATCTTGTTATTTTACAATTTGTGTCATATTTTACACTGGCCCAAGTTGGGACCGACGAAATTTATTAATATAGAGAAATTATTAATTTATCGAGTATTAATTTATAGAGGTTTTACTGTATAAGTATTTCTAGTCACACACGTCTTTTTGGTGCCCTGATAGAACTACAAATGCATCTGTAAAAACCATCACCTGATTTGTAAAATATCTGTATGTGTGGAATATATATCTCTTTTCTTATACAGTAAAACCTCTATAAATTAATAATATCGAGATTACACTAATTTTTTTTGATTAATTTAAAAAGATATTAATTTATAAATATACTAATTGAACTAAATATTCAATTTGGGAATACTAAATTATATTATTTTATATAAATATTTAGTGTATATTAATTATCGATTATTAATTTATAGAAATTCTACTATATTACACTTGGGAATGTCTAAAGTTTAACCATATGACAGTGTTGCTCCACTATCGATCAACCATTCTTTTTTTTCAAACTTTGTTTCATATTTATGATGTTTCTTTTTTTTTGTTTGCTGGACCACATCATATTATGATATATGTCATGCAAGATCAAAACACTTCACCAGAAACTCTTGTTTTCCTCTTCTTGGCTTTCACAAGTATGTGCTAGTCCAATATTTTTTTTGGTTGTATTTTGCATGATGCAGTTTGTTTGAATGAAAGTTTGGGCCACATTGATCAGAACATAGTCGTTGTTTGTTCTCATATGACTTTTTGTTTTCTTGTTCTTGACATCACAAGCTATCATCACAAGCAGGAATCACTAAAATCCATTCTTGGAATTTCAAATAACGGTGGTGGTGGGAAGTACCTCGGACTTCCAGAACAGTTTGGACGGAAAAAAAAGAAATGTTTACTTCAGTGATTCAACGAGTGAAACAAAGAACATCACATTGGAGTACTAAGTTTCTTTCACCGGCTGGTAAGGAAGTTATGATTAAATCTGCGGGTGTGTCAACCCCCATTTATGCTATGTCAAATTTCAAACTTCCAATTGGAAAACACAAGAGATATATACTATTTTGATGAGGTTCTGGTGGGGTAAAAATGATTTGAGAGGGATTCCGTGGATAGCTTGGAAAAAACTGCAATACACTAAACAAGAAAGAGGACTTGGTTTCAAAGACTTACCCAAGTTTAATGATGCTTCAAGCTAGGTATCTTAAGGATAAAAATCTACTAGAAGGTCGAATGTGTCGTAAACAATCATATGGATGGTTAATCTTTACTTGCTGGTATTGATGTTTTGAAAAAAGGATGTCGATACATTATAGGTGATGGTAAAAATATACGAGTTTGCAAAGATAATTGGCTACCTAGCCCTTATCCTAGACCAGCTACCACTGTAATGGATAGTAATCTACGCGTAAGTGATCTCATCTCAACATCTCCGTACAAGCATTGGAACGAGGAGGCGCTTCACAGTAATTTAAATGAAGAAGATCAAAAGCTCGTCCGTAGTTTAGTTTTAAGTCAAGGCGACAAAAATGATTCTTTGGCATGGGATTATACAAGGGATGGGAATTACACTGTTTCTTCTGGTTATAAGCTTCAAGCGTCACGACCCAACTAATTTACAAGATAATATTCCAATGCCTTATGGTGATCCATTATTAAAGAATAGAGTTTGGAAATTAAATATAATGCCTAAACTAAAGCACTTCATTTGGCGTATTCTTTCTAAGGCTATTGGCACTACTACTAGACTGAATGCACGAGGGTTAAAATTAGATCCCATTTGTCAGAGATGTGGTTTGGCTGAGGAGACTATTGAACATTGCTTTTTTAGTTGTCCGGATTCTTTGAGTATTTGGCGCATTTCAAATCTTCCGTACTCATTAAGATTATTATCAGGCGATTCAGTGGAAAATAAAATCCAATTTATATTACAACTTCAAGGAATACAGGCCCTATCACTCTATCATCGTCTCCTACCCTTCTGGTTACTTTGGCGTATTTGGAAGAAGAGGAACTTTCTAATTTTCAAGCAAAAGCTACTTTCACCAGTTAATACCGTGGAAAATGTGTGTGCTGATGTAAAGGAATGGATATCAAATTTACACTTATCAGAAGACACTATTTCGAAATCTGTCGCAAAGGAATCAGTTTGGAAAAGGCCAGAACATGGTTGGTTTAAATGTAATTATGATGCAGCGTATAATTTGCAATCGAAGCGGGTTTGTGGTGCCTGGATAATACGGAATAGCGATGGTCATCCTGTTATGTGGGGATCCGCTATGCTTGGAGTTGCAAATTCTAGTTTAGAGGCAGAAGCTACATCTTTACTAGTTGCCATGCAGAATGTTTGGATAGGTGGCTATCGTTATATGATTTTTGAAGGTGATTCCGAAATATTAGTTAACTCAATCAACGCTCAGAACAGGGGATCGTCTATACATAACATTATGGAAGAAGTCCTAAGATGGAGGTTTAAGTTCTCAACAACAGTCTTTCAATTTGTCAAACGTATCGGTAACAATGCAGCCCACATTATCGCACGTCAAGGACCGGAAAATTTGATTTTTGAAAATTGTAGGATTTTTCCACCTAGATGGTTAACACCAATATTGTATTCAGATATTATGATTTCAAAGTAATAAAATTTAAGTTTGTCGGAAAAATAAAAGCTATCACCATTGTTTTCCTACATGAGTCTCCATCTAAAAATAATAATTACAGAAATTAGAAAAATATAATAAAAGAGCAGTCTTTTTTTAGAAAAAAAGTTTCCAGTAATTTTAATAAAATGCAAAATTACTGTCTTTCTCTCATTTTTTTGCATTTTGGATTTTGCATAATACTATGCTCCGCCTCAATGCTACTAATCTTGTAATAACAATTCCGCATAATATTTTTTAATTTCTATTAAATCATTTGTAACACTATGAAAATGGCTTGCATAAAGTATTTGGTTACAAAGGTAAAGGCCTGAGATCTTTTAACTGAGTATATCATCTCACATTATCTGCAATTTTGCAATCAACCATACCAAATCTTCTTGAACAATCAGAACTGGATCACAAAAAATACATAATGCAACTGTGGACCATTCGTCAATCATCTCTAACATTTTCCAAAGACGTCGACAAACTCATCCAAACAAACCCACACTGACTTATTCAAATCCAGACTATGGTATAATTCTTCTTCTTGTGCATTTCTCAGATAGTCAGTCTTACGATCATACAATGTAGCAAAGTATATAGTTTGAAGTTCAAATCAAAGCACTTTGACGTCTACCTTTTCTTTGGTCAGACTTATCTCTACTTTATGTTGGAACTTGAATCGCAACAACGTTAAAAATTTCCTTTTTTTATTGCACAACCTCTGCTTCCCCCTTATAAGCATTGTAGTTAAACATTTCGACAGAAAAATTTCATCAGAGTACATTAAACAATTGTAGAATTTTCACTATCAACATTAGCCTACATTGGCTCTTTAACTATGATGGATGGCAAGCACTAAAGACATCAATTTTTAGCACATACAATTCTAAGCAGCTCATACTGTTTATTGGAAGTAAAAAACACATAAAACAATTAAAGAAACCTTCTGAAAACATAATTTAATCAAATGCAAAACTTTGTCGATAATATCAAATTATGTCTTACTTGAATCGTATCTCCAAGGTGAATACACTGTATAAATTCTAATCTGAAGCCTTATATCAAGTTTAGCACCAACAAAATCATGATTATTAGCTCAAAAAATGCCTAAGTTTTTCTCTCTAAGCTACTACTAATGCTATATATTTAAAGACTTCTTATAACAATGAACGTGCTACCCAATCTTCATTTCTTTCACCGTTCCTTGTTCACATTTCTCACCTCATAGAACTCGACTCTTCCATCAATAATTTTGGGAACCAAAAAGCAAAATAGCTATAAAATCTATCTGTCATGTCTCCAATAACTGTCTAAGAAATCATAATGAAAAATCAACTAAAAAATAATTTTTGAAAATGTGTTTATGAGGAGAAACCTTAACATAAACAATATTCACTTTTATTTTTTCCATGTAGTGACATTAATAATTTTTGAAGAACAACAACAAATAATAAAAAAACATTGTTGTAATAGTAACTTTTCATTGACTTCGAAACATTTGCTTCTACTTTTTGAACCATTGCTCAATCAATGCAGATTTCATGAATATCCATGGAAAAGAATATTAATACACTTGGATCTTAAATTAGAAGAAGTGAAAATTATTCACAAAATATAAGGAATAAATCATAATTATCTAACAGAAAACAATTTGATTACATATCCAGAAAATGAAGTCACACACACATGTATACAAAAAACACATGATCTAGAATCATATAATAACGAGATCTAAAGCAATGATTAATAAGATAAACAAAAAAAAGAAATATATAAGATAAGAAAATATCAAAATTATACCATGGAAGCTCCATTGTGGTTGGATTCTGTTATGTTACATGATGTTTACTTTTTTCTAAATAACATTATATGATTTATAATGCAAGATCAAGACAAATCACTAAAAAGTACACTTATGAATGTCTCATATCTGTAGTAGTTTTATGAGGCAATTGCAGTTTTGGTCTAAAAAGGAATATTATAAAAAAAAAAACTACACAAAATGTTCCTTTTTTCTAACCAAACGGAACGCACTTCTGCTTCCCATGCTCCTATTTTTTTATTCATCCAATGAGATAAACCCACGTGTCAGATAACACCTTCCTCGAGACGAGCACGCGCCTTTGAAAACATCCAGTGGTGTGTTCGCCACGATGAATCTAACTCGATATCCAAAATAAACGGTCACAAAGCTTCCAAGCCTTACTTGTCCAAACGATCAACGGCTCTTCTACGTAGACGAAGCTAAACCTCACATGTACAAATGTGCACACGTCGGTAATCCCGTGTACCGTCATTAATAAACTAATTTTTGTGCAATAAACAAATAATTAAAAATCAATTTTCAGACTTTTCAATCTTCTTCATCGATTAGTTCGCTCCCTTTCACTCTCTCGCGAAAAATGGCGTCCGGTTTAATCGGAAGATTAGTTAGAACCAGTCCGTCGCGATTAACCACCGCAGCGAGGCTGATTCCGTCGCGAGGCTCCGGAACCGAACCGGAATCAAAAGCTTCATCTGGCGGCGGAAAACCATCGAAGTTCAAGACGTTCCAGATCTACCGATGGAACCCCGATAACCCTAGCAAACCTCAGCTCCAAGACTACGAGATCGATCTCAAGGACTGTGGCCCCATGGTGCTCGACGCCTTGATCAAAATCAAAAACGAGATGGATCCGTCGCTAACCTTCCGCCGCTCCTGCCGAGAAGGTGTATGCGGCTCGTGCGCGATGAACATCGACGGATGCAACGGGCTCGCGCATCTAACGAAGATCGAAGAAGGATCCAAGGAGACGACGATCACTCCGTTGCCTCACATGTTTGTGATTAAGGATCTGGTGGTGGATATGACGAACTTTTATCATCAGTATAAAAGTATTGAGCCGTGGCTGAAGAGGAAGAGTGCGGGGGAGGGGGAGGGGGATGGGAAGGAGATTTTGCAGAGTAAGAAGGATAGGGCGAAGCTTGATGGGATGTATGAGTGTATTCTTTGTGCTTGTTGTAGTACGTCGTGTCCTAGTTACTGGTGGAATCCTGAGTCTTATCTTGGCCCTGCTGCGTTGTTACATGCTAATAGGTATGTGGATATGGATAGTGTGTTTTGTGAATTGGTTGCAAATGGTAGGAGTAGAATCTTTAAATCTTGGAACTTTGCTTTCAGGATTTTGGATGGAGGGTTTGGGAGATTTGTGTAGAATCTTGTTGTTAGCTGCGTTTTGGTTTGGGAAGATGGTTCGAACTGAGTTAATGTTAGATGAAGTTTTGATCTTTGGATGTGTTCTAACTGTTAGGTGATTCATATTATATCTTGTTGTTAGCTGCGTTGGATCTGTTTATTTTCAAGTCTATTTCGGTTACTGAATTGGTGTTTGAGTTTGTAATCTATCTCGTTGTTGAATTGTCAATGTTTTGGTTTGGGAAGTTGATTATAACCACAGAGTCGTTGTTATGTAAAGGTTTTGATCTTTGGATGTGTTTGTGACTTTAGAGATTTTGTTGACATTGTGTAGGTGGATAAGTGACAGTCGTGATGAGTACACTAAGGAAAGACTTGAAGCTATTGACGATGAGTTCAAGCTTTACCGTTGCCATACGATCTTGAACTGTGCTCGTGCATGTCCTAAGGGTTTGAACCCAGGCAAACAGATCGCACACATCAAGCAACTTCAGCGTTGAAGTATTGTGCGGTCACATTTACAATTTGAAGCTAATAAATCTTCAGAAAGGCTTTGATTTTGGATTTCATTCTTGTCTTGTTGTTGCCGAATATTAGCACCTGTGAAAAAAAACTCTTTGTGCAAAGTCTTCTCCCAAGTAGATGAGCTTTGGTGGTTGTATCTTGCTGGAAACTCTCACTCTTTTAAGTAATAAAACTGGAGAAAACTTAAATCTTATATACTTGTCATCTACTCTTTTGTGTTCCATCTGCATTTTCTTTTATAAAAACATTACATGTACTTGTGTCTGTCCACACATGAGCACAATGTGATATATAAACATAGCTTACCCATAGAAAAGATCATACCACGAGTCTGGTGATCCAACTTCATTGGCATATGACTGACTGCATAAGTATAGCTGCAAGTGCTGGCACAAATGAAGGAAGAAAGATGTCACCGACAAATCTAGCTTTGTTCTTTATCTCTTTGGTCATTATTAGCACAGCAACTGATGTTGCTCCAGGAACCAAACAATCTCAGTTCTCGCTAAGCGAGATGTATCAGTATTTTATAGTGAAAGGTAACTTTAAATACAAGTCCTAGAAACAACTGAACTTGAGAGGATGTTCTCGTAGTGTAACATTAGTTTTTTGTTGCTGTTCTTCATGAATCAGGTTGCAACAACGATTGTGAAACATCTTGCTGTGACTGCAACATAGAGATACAACCTCCTGTTTGTGTCCAGTGTTGCCTGATTTGAGCTTTGTGTGTACACAATTTGTATCTCTCTGTTTCTTCACATTCCTTTCCTCATTCTTGGCGTTGGCGCATTTCTTTATTTGTTACAGCTCGATTTAGGTAGTAATGACATGTGCCAAGTATGAACTAATAATGTCAACAACCTCAAGTCTTTTTTTTTTAAATCCATCACTCAGTTATTGCTTAATGATTTAACATTTGCACGTTATCTATAAAACAAACAACTCATTAACTTGACCGACAAACTACTCTTTTGGATGTTTACGCTAAGACCTTTTTGAGTATATTCTTTCATCCTTTAAAGCCTCATTGGCTTTTATATATCATTCAAGCTTAGCTTCCAATTCATAGTGGCTTCCCCTCCTTTTTTTTTTTTTTGTTTCTTTTCTGTAAAATCAACGGTTGAGATGAGAAGAGAAGGTCGGCAACATGGTATTGTCCGAACTTACCGGATTCTTCCACCACCGCTGGTTAATCCAAGGCTGGTCAACTCTGCCACTCCTTCCACATCCTCAAGAATATTTACCAAATTGCCGGCCAGAGCTCACCGGAGAATATGGTCTGGTCAAGTGCATTGGCTGAGATCAAATGACGTGGCTTCTTCGTCCAGCTACAAACTGCTGACATGTCGGATCATTTCCGGACCCGGATCCGTTTTGGATCTTACCGGTTTAACTGATGGTAATAGTAATGGCGATGATAATGAAGACTACAAAGGAGAAGAAGCTGAAGTTGAAATGATAGAGAGAGAGGATGGACATAATAGCGACAAAGAAGATGGTGGGGATGATGATGAGAGCATGAGTTTTTACGATGTGGGGATGATGATGGAACATGTGTTAGATGACGATGAAGAAGAAGATGGTTGGTGTTTGGTCTGAAAAAAGAAAGTAATGATTATGTCTCTCGGCTTTTTTTTCTTTTCTCTTTTGTAAATTCAAGTGAATGTATCCTTTTATGTAAAGTTAATACCTTCTTCATCAACAAAACTAGAGCCAGTTTAAACATAAAAGATTCAGATCAAATAAATAAACAAAAAGCTCTTCTTTCATTACATAGTAAACTGAGATCAAAAGGACTTAAAACAAAAAAAAAAAAAAAGCTACTTCGAGCTATTCTTCTTTTTCTTCTTCCTAATGCACTCAGACTCTTTCAAACTGGTGATAAAAGAGTGTAATCGGTGCCATCTACGTAATGTGTTTAAATCACTAAGTAGTTTGATCGAACTATGAACTCGATCTTTTTTATTCTCCCATTTGCCATTTCTGCAGACTTGTGTAGAGCTCTCTTCCTTCAAAGTTGTCTTCTCTAAGCTGCTTCTTTGCCTTTATTATTGTGATTCTCTTACAGTCTTTGGCTTCAAACAAAGACACATATACTGCTTCTTCTTTTGGTTCTTCTTCTCCACCTTTCTCTGCACCACCACACAAACGATAAAATGAGAAAAGAGACACATAGCTTCTTTTGATGTATAACCATGAGATTTTTATATTGACAAGAATAAAATATCTTACCATTCTCTGGTTCTGATCTTGAGTTTTAGCATTACCAATGAAACAACTGGAGGTATAATACCCATAATCAAAACCAGTTAGAAACAAAAAAATCAAATACCAAGAAAGAAGGACACAAAGAGAGTGATGCTTACCTCAAGAAACTGAACTTCTGGCGTTGAACCCCTGAACTCTGAATCATCTGTCTTTCGCTGCATTTGTATTAACACAAAAAAAAAAAATCAGAAAAAGAGTAAATATTTGTGTTTACTTTACATAGAGAGAAACCACAAACCTTGTTTTATCTGATGAAGCAATCTCTAAAGATTTAGCAGGAGGGATTATCTTCTCCAGAGACAATCTAAACACCGGTTTGTTCTTTGTTATCACTTTCTCCTTTTCACCAACAGAACAATCCTCCTCTTCAACTTGCATCTTCTTCTCTTCTAATGAATCACCCACAACAACAAGAACGTCTTCATCCTTCCCAATACTTCTCCTTTCGAGTGGTTCTTCCTCTGGTAACAAACTCAAGGGAGGCTGTGTCTCCAAAGTGTGAAGCAAAACATCAGCAGGCGTTACCGTTGGTTGTTCTTCTGTCACAGCTTTCTTGGCTTCAGCTATTCGCTTGTAATGAGCTTCGAAGAAGGCTTTCTTCTGAGCAACGGAGCCAGGACGAGAGTACTTCTCAGCTTCTTCAACGTACTTCTTGTGTGAAAAAGTTGACCATTTCCCCCATTCCAGATTCTCACTCATGAACTTCCCAAAGGAGATTGATTGGCTGAGAGCATGGATCGTGTTATCCTGCAAAAATTTAGAAAGATTCAAATCCAAATTAGGAAACTTTCGGACAAAGATAGAAGCTTTCTTTGTGCTTCAGACAGCATCGCTTGGAAACTAGTTTGTTTATGCAAAGAACAAAACTTTATGTCCTGTTTTTTTCTTCCAGGAAAATTCATAATTTCGAGAGAAGATATCATAAAGGTTGGATCTTTCTTCATGGGGATTCACTAGAAAACTTATAAACATCAGCCAAATTTCCGTTGAATATTTTTTTCGAGAAACTTTCATCGTTACAATTGCAAAAATAGAGTTTTTTAAAAAAAACAGAGGAATCAGTGTTAAAAAAAAAACAGAGGAACCAGTAAATCGTAGAAGAAGAAGAAGCTAACCTCATGAGAATCGGTACGTGTAATAGGAGCTGCGAAGGAATACGAATGAGCTAGAACTGCAGATTCTCCCATTTTTTTTATTAGCTTCAGATTAATCTTCTATCTACACCCCAGAAAGATGGAAAATAAAAAGCTTTTGTTTTTAAATTTCCAGCTGCAGAGATATTTATGTGGATAGTGTTTTCTCGTCGTCAATAAACGTCTCTTGAAATTCAAATTTCGAAGGGAATTTTTTTTTCTCTGTTGTCGTTGAAACTTGAAAGGGAACTCAGATTTTTATCCGGGTCCCACGAGCAAGGGAGAGGATAAAATCAAAACATTTAATTTATTAATAATTTCAGTGTTTTTTGAGGATAGGAATGAAAAATGGGATTCGAATTATAAAAACTTGAAGAAATTATTTGTTATTTGGGCGCTGAATTAAAGTGGTTGAGAATTGAAGCGAAAGGAACGAAGGTAATACTTTTTCTTGTGAGAGAGGAAAAAAACTGAGAAATTCCGTTAACTTGGTCTTTGCTGATTTCGAGTTTTTTTAAGTTTTAATTTTTTTTATTATCATGAAACGTTCTATTTTGAGACTTTTATTAATCAAGGCATCAAAATTAAAATCAAGTCGATGTAAATGGGGAGAATTAAATCCATGATATGAAGGATAACTGTACCGTGCTTGTCTAAATTCCTTTTTAAACATGTTCTTTACTTGTCTAAATACCTTGATATCTGTTAGTACTATTAAAAATGCTTTGGACCAAAAAAGGTCAATGAAGCAAACGATACTTCATTTCTCACACATAAATATATGATTTTATATGTTTTGCTTCGAAAATGCTCTAGAATAGTTTTTTTTTTAACATCGATGCTCTAGTGTGATTTGCTAGGGTTATAAACCTCTGTTCTAAAAATCCATGCACTTCACCTAAAAACATTTGAATTGTATATATTTTAAAAAAAAAAAGTTGGATCGTTGGCAAGTAACCTCTATCTTGGTAACTAGTACAATACATATCACACTTAAACCATCACAGAAAGCTGTTTAGGTTTGGATTGGTTCTAACATTTAAAATAGAGACTGGTGACTAAATCATCTTTTCTTTGCAGTTATAGTTTAATGATGGGTTTCAATGATGTAGAAAGTTCAATCGCTGTAAAATAAAAAGAATTATGCTAATATAAAACAGAAAAACAGGCTTTATGTCTTTTTAATATAATTTTTTTTTGTCCATTTTCTTTTTCTTTTTAATTTCTATTTCTAAAATTAATAAAATAAATAGTTATATGAATCGAAAAAATAATTAAAAAATTAAAGATGTGATGTAATGTTTATATACACAAACTGATAATTTTTTTATTTTGAAATACTTAGTAAATTGTAAATTTTAATTACATTCTACAAATAATAGAATCCATATTCTACGAAAAATGACATAGTAGAAATCATATTCCACGTTACACAATTATCTTAACATTTTTTAGAACCTATATTTTACGCTTATAGAGAATTCCACAAAATAACCGAATGCACGTTCTACGTTTTAAACCACTTCTATGAATTTCATAATGCGTAATCTACACATAATTAAAATGTATACTTATAGTAGAATCTGTTTGACTTGACATGTTAATGTTATGTGTAGAAGGATCCTTCTACAAATATGATTAACAAAATTCCGAAAATTTTCGAAACAATTTAGGAAAATATTCTAAAAAGATTTGTTAATTATTACACTTTCATTAAACGTGGGAACTGATTTTTCACTTCAAAAAACTCAAAATAACGACTCCA
>JABAYD010049311.1:0-12690 GCA_014822095.1 Diplotaxis tenuifolia
AATGAGTCATGACTTCTGTTTTAATATATAAGATGATGGTCACACTCTTTTCCTGGATTTTTTTTCCTTTATATGGAAGGTTGGTTTTTGGTCAAATCCAGTGAAATATTGGTTCTGACCTTTAAAATTTAAAGAGATACTATATAAAAATACTCGTATCCTAAATTGTTAAAAGTTTTAAAATTTATACAAATCTATACTCTATTAAAACAGAGTCCTTATTTTATCTACTGATACAAGTTGTCATTTAAATTGGGACTCTTTCTAGAGCGTTACAAATAATTTATGACAGTTGGTTGAACCCTATTACTTAAATTAACCCAATACAATTAATATGTATATTTAGATATCATTAAAATATGAATTATAGAAATTTACTTATTATATGAAAACAATAGATTTCATATTTTAACAGTTCCTTAGCAAATATGTAAATCTACTAATTATATAAAATCAATAGATAACAGAGTCCTTATTTTATCTACTGATACAAGTTATCATTTAATTTTGGACTCTTTCTAGAGCGTTACAAATAATATATTACAGTTGGTTGAACCGTATTATTTAAATTAAACCAATACGATTAATATGTATATTTAGATATCATTAAAATATGAACTATGGAAATTTACTTATTATATGAAAACAATAGATTTTATATCTTAACAGTTCCTTAACAAATATGGAAATCTACTAATTATATAAAATCAATAGATTTTGGAAATCGTAATATACCGTTTGTTTTGTTATTATTAAATAACTTACTGATTATTTAAAAAAAAATTAAATGTAAAGAAAAATCAAAAACCAAATCTAAGAACTAAACGTCAAATCAATAGCTGAAAATGCGGGTTATATTTTTGTTTTTATTTATTTAAAAAATAAACTATTACAAACTTTAAAAAAAAATTTGACAGATTTTCAATTTTAAAATAGATGTTCGATTATGTGGGATTTGTTTGTTGCCAATATTAGTTCAAACTAATTCAGCAGATATAAAAACTAAAATCTAAAATCTAAAATTCAAAAGAAAATAGAAACTAAAAATTAATGTAAAACAATCATCACCACAAATTTTGGATTACTGATTTTATATTAAAACATACTTTAAATAAAAATAAAATTTAATCATATAAATTTTTAATTAAAAATTTCCGCGCTTGAAAAGCGCGGGTCAAAACCTAGTACATATTAATTGTGTTGGTTTAATTTAAGTAATACGGTTCAATCAACTATATGTCTTATATTATTTGTAACATTTTAGAAATAGTTTAATATAAATGACAACTTATATCAGTAGATAAAAGAAAGACTCTGTTTTAATAGAGTAGATGTGAGATCATTGTGTAACTTTTTTCTTTTTTTTTCTCCCAAGAGTTTTTTCCAATGTTTTGAAACCCGAACCCGCGGTTGAACCGGTAAACCCGGTGACCCAAAATAAATCCGATTTGGGTTTTGTAAAAGAAACCAAAATTTATAAACCCAATAAAACTCGCAAAAAACTACTAAAATCGGCAATCCGATTACCGGTTGAACCATTGGTTGGACCAATAAATAATTATTTTTTGTTTTTAATTATATTTTAATTAAACTTTCTTATTTTTTTATCATATATAATACTAATCACACTATTTTATTTGTGATTTTTAAATTTTAATGAAAATTTCACTATGCCGAAAATAAAGTGAACGATAGTAGAAAGAACCAAAATTAGTTGATATAATTTAGTATTAGTTTATTTTGTTGTCGACAATTTATTACAGTGATGTTTTACTTTTGGTTTATTTTATATATGAAATTTAATTTTATTATTCACATTAGATATTTAAATATATATATATATATATGTATTTTAAGTGTTGATATTTTTATGTTAGATATCATAACTTGTAAGTTCTTAATTTGTTTTAGAAAAAATAATTTAAACTAGTTTTGATATTTTGTAGATCATGTGCTAATAAAAATATAGAAACTAAATTAAGTGTTTTCTAAATGTCTTTTAAAACATAGAAAGTACTTAATTTTAATTTCTATTTTTTATGTTTCGTAGCTAATATATATTACTATATAATAAAATTGATTAAGTTATTAACCCGCGGTTTACCCACGGTTGATCCAATAATCCGGTGACCCGACAAGTCATCCGCTTCGGTGTCCGGGTCGGGTTTCAAACATTGGGTTTTTCATATCAACTTATTGTAATTACATATTGGCTATGGATGCAAAGATTCACAGTAGAGATGTTAGATTGGTTTATTTAAAATGAAGTTTTGAGACCTTTGGAATGTGATTCTTCCTCCTTTATAGTGTGCCAACGACAACAAGCTTTTAAGAGCACAATTATCCAAAAACAAAAGTTTGTCTGATTAAAAAGAAATTAAATATTAAAAAGTGCACTAATCGCAGACTGTCACATATCAGTGGAACCCGCGAACAGTGCAAAAAACTCACCACAATCAGTCCTTATCTCAGACCTTTTGGAACCGATTTTTCAGTGTTTTGTGAAGCCCAAAGATTAAGAAATACCTTTAGAACCTGGGGGGTAATTGTGCTCTAAGGCCGGACTGAGTTTGTTCGCTAGATTGTCCAAAACCAACAACATCCTTCCGCTGGGCCGAGCTATATATGGGGCCTTTATGAGATCCGACATCAATATTCCCCATTGTACAAAAACGTGAAAACATACTAATTTAGGGTTTTAGTTCAGGTTCAACCGGTTTCATATTTTTGGGTTTAAGAAAATCAGATATTATAAAACTTTGGTTGGGATTTAGTCGGGTTTGTTCCGGGTTACCGTTTTAATCTAATATATTTTTAGATTTCAGATCTTAATCGGATTTTCGGTTCTATAACATTAATTTGTACTTGGTTAGAACAAAAAAAAATACCAATGATTTATTCAAATAAGGAAGACAGATCCAAATGTATTATAGTTGTATGTATCATGTAAGTAACAAAATACATACTATGAAAACAAATATGTTATACTCAAACAGCACAAAACTATATGCATAAATGCAGACCATGAAGCTGCATCAATGGTTGCCGCATAGTACTTGAGAACCTTCAACATGTTCTATGTGATCAAATGTGATCATGGCCAGCCAAAATATCAATGTTTACAAAAAATCAGACACAATGAAACTGATAAATGAGAAAGGACAATCAAGCTTAGAAGTTAGAACAAATATGATACTCATTATTAGTGATTATATAACTTCATTAAAACGAAAACCAAATAAAAACAACTTTATTACGAAAACCAAATAAAAACAACTTTATTGCTGAAATTAATTTTGTGGAGATTCCCATCCTCCAAATGTAACATTACTATTTTTCGTTGAAGTCTCATAGAGATATCTGTAATCGAATTGGATAATCAGATATTGGATACTAAAAAATGACGAGGATACATATGCTCGGGGGTTTTCTTTGTAACCAATCGAGTTTCAGATGAAATTTGGTCCGAATTTAAGTTACAAAAAAAAAAAAAATTGGTCCGAATTTCTGACACCCGCTATACAAACAAAACAGATCCATTCGGTTATATCGGACCGGTTTGAGTTTTCGAGTTGGGATTAGTTTCCAAACCGTACTATAAGTGTTGAGAAAAGAATTACGATTTCAAAAAGAAGATTTTTTCTCTCAGGCACGTTACTCGAGTTAGGTTCTTACTCCTTGGATAATTGACTTTGCCTCCCCCTTTATCCAAGTTTCTTACCTGTTTTGGGTCCTTCGGCTTCCTCTCCTCTGTTTATTCTCTGTCTTTTTTTTTCAAATTCCTTACTTCTTTTGGAATTATCCACTGGTCCCTTTACTCCTCTGTTAAACTGGAATTACTTCTGAGCTCAAGTTCGCCGGGTTCAGCCTCCGACCGTTGTCGGCGGGTCAGCCAAGCTGGTCCTTGCACCTTCCTTGGTCTCTCTTGTATGGCGCCCCTTGCTCTTTACAGTGTACGGCTTTCTCCTGCTTGTTATTCTGGAGCTTGGATAATGGTTTACTTGCTTAAATAATCAACCTGGTGGGTTTGTCTTTGGTTGTTATAACCCCTGCTTTTAAGACCTTCAGTTTAAGAGCTCTATTTCGGTTGTTAATAACCTAGATCTGCATTTATTACTCCTACTTTCAGAAGAGGAGTTATTGCTCTCTCCTTCGACTAGATTTATTGCGAGATAGCCACAGATTATACCTTGCCTTTAGACATGGCTCGCAGATTCTCTCGACATGAAAAGGAAAAATGGGTTCCGTCTGTGTCATTGGAACCTAAACGTCTTCTGGTACAAATACCACCGAGTAATAACGAAAATCTCATTGCTGCGAATAAACTTACCATCATGGGTAGAGTTACTAACCCCACACTACAGAGACCTCGAGCGGTGATAGATTTCTTGCCCCAAGTTTGTAATCTCGAGGGTAGAATAATTGGAAGAGAGCTAGGACCTGAGAAATTTCAATTGAAGTTTGAATCTGAGGATGACCTTCTCTCTGTACTTAACAAAGGGCCTTACCATTACAAGAAATGGACGATCTTGCTCCAAAGATGGGAGGCAACGATCTCGGAGTCTTTCCCGTCAAAAATCTCTTTCTGGTTGCGGGTTCATGACCCCCCTACACTTTTGGAATGACCAAACACTGGATGCTATAGGAGAAGGGCTTGGTTTGGTCACCGGTAAAGCTGCAGATGATGCAACGGTCAAAGTTGAAATGAATGGGATGCGACCATTGATAATGCAACTGGAGATCCAATTACCCTCGGGAGACATCACAAATGTTGAGCTGGAGTATTTGAAAATAGAAAAACATTGTTTTACTTGCTTCTCACTCTTCCATGAAGAAGTGGACTGTCCGGTCAGACCCAGGAACCCACACAGAGAATTGCGTTGCAGCATGTAGAAGCGGATAAAAAACGCCATGATGACAGGAGAGGATATACCCATCACCAACCTGCTGCTAGATCAGACAGAGTACCACCTGCAGATTGCAGAGATCAAAGACCGCATCATCTTTCTCTCGGTGAGTCCCACCACAATCTCCACAGATCGAATGCCTATGTTGATCGTCAACATGAGAACTATCGTGAGCCCTCAAGGAAGCTCCCTACTGAACGCCTCTCGGACCACCGTCAAGATGATTGACATGATAATAGGAGAGAGCTATCTAGCATGAAAGTAGTAGCACCCACTGACTTCCATCACATCTTACACACTATGGGAGGATCTCCCTAGGTGATAATACCACCAATGGAGATGTTCGCTCTGCTCATTCACCAGCTCTACGCACATTACACGAAAGACTAGAGTTCCCTAATGAGCCTAGCTCAGAGAGAACTATTTTGGACTCTCGGGGATGCAGATCGTCTTTCAATAGACTTACTCCCACTCCCCTATTTTTGACACATAAGGCTCGAACAGCCACTCCTGAAAATGGGTCTTCCAAACTCGAGAATCTGAATAATAGCGGGAATCATGGAAGCTCCTCTGATCCTAGAGCTCCAGCCTCACACCGCCTGCAAGGTCCGTCCCCGCATGAAGACACTGTCACCATATCCTTACCTTCTAGAAGCAAGGAAGCTGGAAAATGTAGGACAACAAGAGGAACAGTTAGGCGTGTTGCGTCAAGCTCACGTAACCCTTTGAAGCTCAGGAGGACAACTACTACGAAAGCATCAAACCAAGCACGCAAGAAACACCGTCGGGATGATGCTTCTTCTTTACCTTGTAATAAGGCGGGCACAAGCCATATACCGAGAAGTAACTCTGCTAGAACCCACCAAAGGAAGCGGACGGAGGGACATGATTCTCTTCCCCGCCCTCCTCTTCTTCCTTAGCTCTTATGAGCTGAAATTGTCAGGGAGCTCTTTCCACATTACTTCTCGATTCCACCGAGTGGCCTTTCTGGGGGTTTATCTCTGTTCTGGAAAGATGGAGTTGAGATAACTATATTGTAGTCATCATCGAACCTCATTGATATGCAGGTGAAGCACAAGGGAGATACTACTTTTATTTCCTTCATCTATGGAGCGCCAACAATGCAGAAAAGAGCAAAATTTTGGGAAAAACTCTCCGATGTGGGTAAAGGACGAGATCTTCCATGGCTCGTTTCAGGGAATTTTAACAAGATTCTCAACAGCACAGAGAAAGTAGGAGGACCAGCTCGTTGGGAAGCCTCCTTTGTTTCCTTACGTACTTTTGTATCCCAGAACGGGCTTTGGGATTTAAAACATTCCGGGAATCATTTATCTTGGCGTGGTACTAGATACACCCATTTTGTAAGATCGAGACTCGACCGGTCTATAGTCAATTTTTCTTGGAATGAATTATTCCCAATGGGAAGATGTTGTTACTTACGCTTTGAAGGTTCCGATCACTGGCCTCTCATTACCTACTTCAATAAATCAGGCTCGAAACGGTGCGGCATCTTCCGATTCAATCCATCTTTGGCTGATAAACATGAAGTAGAAGTGGTGGTCAATGACGCCTGGAACCAGTATCCACTACACTCTGTGATATCAAAGCTTAATGCATGTAGAAGAAGAATTATTCAGTGGGCTAAGGAGCACAATCTACCAACTGCAAGCCAAGCTAGAACAAGCTCTTTCAGAAAACTCCCCGAACAGAGATAGCATTGAGAAAATAACTAATTCCTTGGTTGAGGCTTATAAGGAGAAGGAACTCTTCTGGCAGCAAAGGAGCAGAATTTAATGGCTGAAATGCGGAGATAGGAACACGGAGTTCTTCCATGCTGCGACGAGACAGAGGCGGCTCATAAACTCTCTGTCGGTTATTGAAAATGATGGTGGTGCAGAGTTTTTTAAGGAGAAACAAATCTGCTCTGTTATCTCAAGCTATTTCGATAAAATGTTCACCTCCAATGGCAACTCTGATTTTACAAAACTTGCAGGTATCCTATCTTGCAAGGTAACGCCGGAGATGTATGAGAACCTCACAGTCATCCCGAGTGATTCGGAAATTAAGGGAGCAGTATTCTCGATCAACGGCGGGAAAGCCCCAGGTCCGATGGATTCTCGGCAAAGTTTTACTAGGCCTACTGGCACATCATCGAACCATATGGCTTCAAAGACATTAGACATTTCTTCCTTTCTGGTGTCCTACACCCTCAACAGAACGAGACACACGTCCGACTATTTCCCAAAACCACTGGTTCTCGGAAAGTTGCAGAATACTGCCTCATCTCCTTGTGTAATACATACAAGATCATTGCGAAGATCTTGACGCGCAGAATGAAACCGATGCTATCAGCATTCATCTCTCCATCGCAATCAGCTTTCGTTGCGGGAAGAGCTATTGGAGATAACGTTTTGATCACTCATGAGACACTGCACTTTCTCTGCACCTCAGAAGCTAAGAAGTATTGCTCGATGGCCGTGAAAACGGACATGAGCAAGGTATATGACAAGATCGAATAGGGTTTCATTCGTGAGGTTCTCGAGTTGTTAGGCTTTGATCATAGATGGATCTCTTGGGTTATGAGTTGTGTGGAGACTGTATCATATTGCTTTCTGATCAACAGAGCGCCTATGGGTTCTGTAACCCCATCCCGTGGTAAACGGCAAAAAGACCCGCTATCCCCTTATTTTTTTATCCTATGCACTGAAACTCTGTCCGCTTTATGTGATATGGCTCTGTTGGATGGGTCCCTACCTGGAGTGAGAGTGGCTCGTGGATGTCCAAACATTAGTCACTTGTTGTTCGCTAACGACACTATGTTTTTCTAGTCGGTCAACTCCCTCTAGTGTCTCTTCCCTGTTACAAATCCTCCGGTTGTACGAGAGCCTCTCGGGACAGTGCATCAACTTTTCAAAATCCTCCATCACCTTATCAGCAAAAACTCCTCCAAAAGTTAAGGCCAGGGTCAAATCGACACTGTCTATTGATGCTGAGGGAGGATTAGGAAAGTATTTGTGTCTTTCCGAGCATTTTGGAAGGAAAAAGCGAGACATTTTTGCGTCTACTTTGGATAAAATCTGACAGAAAATTCTTAGCTGGAAGAATTGATTTCTCTCGGGGGCAGCGAAGGAGATCCTCCTCAAAGCGGTACTCACTGCCATGCCGGATTACACTATGTCTTGCTTCAAAATCCCCTTATCGCTCTGCAAGCAAATTCAGTCTCTCCTCACTAGATTCTGGTGGGATGCCAATCCGGAACAGAAGAAAATGTGCTGGGTAGCGTGGTCTATGCTTACTTTACCTAAACATGCGGGAGGTTTGGAATTCCAAGATATCGAGAATTTTAACGATGCCCTCCTCGCTAAAATTGGCTGGCGTTTGATTCAGTTTCCCAACTCCCTCGTTGCTCGGGTCCTACTAGGGAAGTACGCCCATCACTCATCCTTTTTACAATGCCTCTTCCACTATGCGAGGCATATTGGCAGGGAGAGAAGTCCTACAGAAGGGTCTGGAATGGATTGTAGGAGATGGAGAGAAGATCAGTGTATGGAGGGATCCATGGCTATCATGTTCTCTCCGATGACGCCTATCGGACCGGTGCAGGAACACGATTCCAATCTCCTGGTCAGTTACCTGCTGTGTCATGTCTCCAACTCTTGGGATAAGGATAAGATAAGGAAATACCTACCACATTATGAGGACCATATCCTTAGCATTGATACGAGTTCGTCGCCCGCTACAGATTGTGTTGCTTGGTTGTTTGATAAATCTGGTGTGTATACCACTAAAACAGGATACGGAGTGGCGATGGGATTTTCGGAACCTACTGACTCTCCACTTTCTTCTTTCAACTCGCTCAAAAACATTTGGAATACTAATACATCACCGAAGATAAAGAACTTCTTGTGGAAGCTGGTGAAGAAAGCTATACCGGTGAGCGCAAATTATGCCCAACGGGGAATTACACCATTCAAATGTAAAGTTTGTGATGCAGATGAAGATGATCTCCATGTCTTCCTCACCTGTACTATAGTGAATCAGGTATGGGATGCCGCTCCACTAGCGACCAGACCTCTACACTCCGTGTCTTCGATAGCTGTTCTGATAGAGTGTTGTCATACTCTCACTACTCTTTCCCCTGTCGGCATGTCTACTCCACTCTGGCCTTGGTTGTTGTGGAACATCTAGAAGGCGAGAAACATGCTCTGTTTTATTAATAGAAGCTTCTTGGCTATGGACATCGTCGTCAAAGCCATCAACGACGCGAGGGAATGGCAATCTGCGCAGAATCAGGTCCCCACTGCTGAGCACCAGGGCTCCATAGGCTCCGGGAGCCCACATGCACGACGTCTCCCAACCCCCCAGTTGGTACTCTTATTTGCAACGTTGATGGAGCTTGGGATGCAGGAACCAGAAACTGCGGAACAGTTGGCGTGTTCTCGGGTGAGGGATGAGCGTGTACCCTTCTCCCATCTCCACCTCTCGTATTCTCGTATCATCGGCAATTATGACTGAGGCCCTCGCCATTCGTTCGGCGGTTATGTATGCCGCCTCGTTGAATGTTAGATCCCTAATGATTCTGTTTAATTCTCAATCTTTGGTGAAGCTTGTGACGGAGAGAGGCTCGGTACCATATTTGTTTGGTATTTTATTTGACATCTATCATTTTAGCTCTTTATTTGATGTTATTTTCTTTTCGTATGTATCTCGTTTGAGTAATGTGATTTGGTGGTAAAATCAACTTTCTCATTGTTAAACTCACCCTCCTCTTATGGAATGTAAGACTTTTAGTATGAATGAAATTGTGTTTTGACCCAAGAAAAGAAGTGTTGAAAAATGTCAGTATTAAATTACTAAGATAGAAAACCTAGTTTTGGAATCAACAAAAGATTCTACCATGTCCTGCTAGTAATCGGGAATCCTTCCACCTTTTAAATTTTAACAATAGCATATTTAAAGCTCGCTAAATTCAATGGTTTTTTATAAAATTATTTTTGAAATATTTAATGGCTTTAATTTGTTCTTGAATTTCTGAAAGCAAAATTATATTTGTACTGTTTACAAATTATAGGTTTTCGGTCTTAACACGTATTTGATTAGGAACTAGTTAATGTCAATCTTTTAAGTCAACGTAATTCAACAAATATTTTTTTTGGAATTTACGAATTACAGTTATTAACTTATAATAAAACATAAATGTGAAGACCTGGTTTTCGAACTTTATTTAAAATCATTTATTTTAAAACCAATAGAACACATGTCAAAGCAACATGTGGTTTTATACTATAGTTTTAGCATATATATATATATATATTTCTAAAATTGTGTGTGCTATTTTTTCTTAATCACATATTTAATTTATGTGATGACGGTCTAGTGGCAAGCATGCCTCAGTTTGCTAAGCTACTTGAGTTCGAGGACATCTCAATGCATTCTTTTGTACTGTAGGTGATTGGTTGAGATTTATGTCCCTATTTTAATTGTATTCATTTTTAAATCACTAATTTTTACCAATTATGTTGTAATCTACATTATGTTTTTACTAATTTTTATCAGTTATGTTTTAATTTTATTTTTAAGTTATAGCAAAAAAACTAAATCAATTTTTTATTTTATTTTTTATGTAAAACCTCTACATCTTTTTTTTTATGTTGTAGAATCTATCAAGTGAAAAACTAATATCTATAATATCAAATAAATTATATAATTATAGTAAAAACATCTATAAATGTTCTAATTTATTTTTAGGGTTTTTAAGTTATTGAAATATTAAAAACACAGATATTATTTACATATCACATTTTAAATAAATTTTGATTGTTTATTCAAAATATTAATATAAGTTGTTTTAATTGATAAAAATAATCGTTTTATATATATATTACATATTTTAATATATTTTATTTTAAAATATTCACACCCTATAATTTACAGTTATAACAAATTTAATTATAGCAAAAATCTCTTCAGAAAAATCTATAGTAACAACTTTACAGCTACATGCAATTTATCTATAGTTAAACTTTTATAGCAAAATTTTTACAATTACAATCGAACCAATATCACCATGATTGTGTAGATATGTGTTCATTGTTTATGATCCATTTGAATACTTTAAAAAAGGATCTATATGTATGTAGGTTTGACCTTCCTTTGAAAATTAGTTGGACCTTTCTATAAATTAGGATGCCTCTAAAATAATTTTGAAGAAAAAGTTTGTTATTTGTTCGAACTATTCCCATAAATGATCAGACAATCTAAAATCACAATATAAAAATTGCATTATTCAATGGAAAACAACGTTCACATAACGTGTGAAAACAGAATATTCTTTTTAAATGTCTATGAATTTAGACTGTATAAAGTAAGAAGAAAATTATTCGAAATAATTTATTTTTAATTCAAGATAATAGTTTATTTTGGACTGAGAAGCTATTCTTGTTCAATTAAAGTAACCAAGGCACAACTAAAGAATATCCAACAGCATATGCTATTGGTCTATATACACATATATTTATGGTAATTGTAGCACTTAATTTACAAAACAACTTAGTTTTTTTTTTTGAAAATGGGTTTAACTGAAAATTTAAATAGGATGGCCGAACTAAGAGTATGGAAATCAATCTTAATTTTTCTAATTGTACCAACAGTTATATTTACAATGTTTGTTCTGGTTATTAACCAACTCTAAGCTATATAGCAAAACATTGATTAGAAAGTTTAACCAGAATATATGTTACTGATTTAGTTTTAGTTTCTTAAATCGAATTATGTATACGAACAAGGCACAATCAAACTTGAAATGAACCAAACCACAAATGCATGGACTAAAGCCAAACCTTTTTAAATATATATTTAATTACATCAAATTTTGTAGAACCTGATCCGAAACCAAACGGTATTAAACAAAATCGAATAATTAAACGTGGAAATCATACAAGATTAAAACCACCTTGTAGTTAATTCATTCATTCAATACTAAGTAATTTTCAAAATTTGTCACCTTTCATTTTCTTTTCTTTTTGAATTATTCTCACCTCATTTGTTCTGATAAAAGGCTGCAGAAACAGATTTTCGGCATTATAGAACACATAGTATAAAAAATTGATATTCTTGTCGAGAATTCCATACCTGATATTTATACATGTATGTGCTCTCACACAGATTTAACGTACAAACACCACATATAAACACGACTTCATGGATCTATAGAAATGAAGATGAACATGTAAGCTCACTAGTTCCAGGGCTTCTCTCTATTGGCAGATCCCTTATTTTCATATATATATATATATATATTAACGTTACTATCATATTATCACATATCGCAATACACACTCACAGACACACACACACACACATATATATATATATATATATATGTATACACATAATAATCATGTTATATCAGAAAGTTAAGTGATCTGCCAAAGGAGAGTTGCCCTGCAACTGGTTTTAGCTTAGTTATGCACATGAGAAAGGGGGAACCAAAGGTAAACTCTTTTTTTTTTCTTTTACAGTGTATAAATATATTAATGTTACTCCTATTTTCACATATCACAACACACACATATCTATCTATAATAATAAAGTAGGCTTATCTGCCTACACAATCCTCCACATAGTCTTTTTGTGATATGGAGGTTTTCCGCCATGTGTCATCTTGTGGTTGGTTACTGGGCTGAGCATTCTGTTTTCTGCTATGGGCTTTATATTTTATAAAATTTATCCTTGGTCCACTTATCTCATCTCTTTTGTCAAACATATATGGTAGTATCGTACC
>JABAYD010049316.1:0-15198 GCA_014822095.1 Diplotaxis tenuifolia
TGTTTATATGGGTGTCTATTGGAGATTGACTTTTGAAATTTGGGGGCACTGGAGGAGTTGCCTCAAATCAACTTGAGAAGTTGTTTTGTCGCCCTTCCTTGATGAAGCCTAAAAAGAGCATAATGAATCATTGCCATAGAAACGTCGAGAATCATTCTGAGAGTTACATTCAGTGACTTGTAATGTTAGTGGAACATGCTTTGCAATGGGCTTTACAGGTTGCAGATACCGTTCTGAATGTGAAAAAGGATTCATATTCACCCTTGGTCGAGTTAACCACCCTTATAGCTTCGTTCTCGCTCTCAACCTCACTTATGATTAGGCCACAAGTCATACTTCCTTTATGCTACCCACCATAAGGAACTTGACCACAAAACTTGCTCCCTGAGTGGTGACACCAGCTCTTTCCTGTAGAAATCATAAACAAAAGGTAGGAGAATATTTTTTTCTTTACGTATATTATCTTTCTCAAGCCTCAAAAGTGTCATAAACTGTGGATTAGTCACTCTTGAAAGCCTTCTTAAGACATAAAATTGGTACACTTTATGAACCATTAAATTTCCTATACTTAAGCAACTCTACCACCATAGTCCGAATTTATGAGAAACTAAAACTATATTTAGTGAAAAGAAAAGCCTAAACAGCTTTGGTTCAAGAACAGTGGAAAAAGAAGGAGAGACAACCGAGTTACCTCAGTAGTCATAGCTGCACCAGGATGCAGTTTATCTTGCAAAAAAAGAGCTTCTTATTGTTGGAGCTTCTTTATTGGGTGTTTCCGGAGACCTTAGTGGTTTAAGGTTTGAGTCAGGAGACCGTCACAGGTGTTGTCTTTCACTGGCTCATGCTTTTCTTGGCTGTCTTTAGATTTCGCAACATCTTTCATTATCTCATCAGTTTGAGACCTAGAAGGAATGCCAAACATGGGCTCCAAAAGATCACCCACATGCTACAACTTCATTACTTTATTTGGATGTTCCAAAGCACATATCCCTTCATAGCAATTCTTCGTGACGGTAGCTATGTAATGAGCGATCTTCTTTATGCTTTCTGTCATTGATGTAATATATTTCCGCTACTAAACCTACATTTGGGACACAACAGACAACACATGGTACTTGCCAAGCTTCTCACTTGAGGAATTCATATAATACCACAATAAATGAAAATAATGTGATCTAGCTAAAGAACAACTCTAAGTTTCATAACATAGCTAAAAAGCAGAGTCTTGAAGATCTAAAACTCCTTCATTTTTTCAGTGGCGCTTTCTTTGGTATGCAAAGAACTTAATAACTGCAACAAAAACATAATGGAGAAACCATCCATTCAAGATTCTGAAACAGACCTTTGTAATGTTGTTTAAATAATTAAATCAAATCATCACACAATATAGGGCTTGATATACTGTGGATTGCCATACTATTTGCATAATTAATTCTATTCGACAACACATCCTAAACCTTACCATAGAGATCGCCTTTAGGACTAGCTTCAAACTCATTGGATGAATGGAACCATAACCAGAACCAGTTGAACTCAATTGCCAAACTCTGCTCTTGAACAACGGATGGGACTTTGAAAGTGTAAAAAACAAATTGAGATAAGAGGTTAAAGAGGCTGAGATCCACGTTTCAGAAAATTTTTATATGGACTTACACGGTTCTGAGCTGTGCACCTTGTATCACATATTCATGTTGAGGTGTAGTATAATTTAGATGATACTAAAAAAATATGAAATGAGACTTGAAGAGCTGTTTATCAGAACACGCGGTATGCTTGCTATTTCCAGCTCGTCAAGTACCCGATGGTGACTGTTCATTCAGTAACTTCATGTGGCCAACAACATCTACACCATTGGTATGATAAAATTAGCAGTTAAATGGAGGATTACATAAGCAAGTAAGATGAAGATGGTTTAAAAGCTTACCAAAGAGGCCTCCCCTCATTCCACAGTTCGCTTCAAATTCATCATCAATGTGGAACCTGAACCGATCATGGTCGATAAGGAGGTACATGTGGTCAAGATTGGAGAGGAGAGAACTGTGCTGGAAACAAACATATTATTAAACAGAGATAATCAACTCTTTGCTTTTCGTAGAGAAGAAATTCATGAGGCTTTAAGTGAATCATGCTTTGAGTTGAGGCTGCTATCATAGATCACGGTTTGATAAAATGAAACCTTACATCACAGTGGATTGTCTGGCATCATAGTTTTTTTAACTACGAAAACAGTAATCTGAAAAGCAGAAGAGTTGTTTATCTCTGTTTAAACGCTGCTAATTAACTAACCAATATCTGAGTCACTTTGATGGGATAACAGAGTATAAAACGTACCGTAGATATCCCCTCGTTAGCCGTACTCCTGCTCGAATTGTTGAAGATAATGGAACATGAACACGAGCATTTAGGATTTGATATCGCACGTACATGTTAATCGATGAACAGGAAATCATGACCAATTAAGGGTCCTTTGGCTGTGTTCTGGGCACGAACGTGGGGCTTAGCGGAAGATTTCTCCGTATTGGATGCCATGATGTCTTCGTGTGATTGAGGAAGGGAAAAGGAGTTCATGTGGGTTACGATTTAGACGATTGTAACATGGAATTCGAAAGAAAGATTAAAGCGAAAAAGGAGGTAGAGTGGGAGGTAAAAGTAACTTATTAAGAAAGATTAAAGCAAACAAATGACTGCAGATGATGATGGGCAACGGAGGTTAAAGAAGATGAAACTCAAAAGACGATGAGAGTCGATCGACAATTTGCGATTAGGGTTTTCATGATATATAATTTTGGGAGTGGACGTCATCTGGGCCGAATAGAATTTGAACCCATACGTAATATTTTAGTTTTTTCAACGGAAAGATAGATGACATGGCCAATTAAAATGTTTTTATTGGTGGATTATTTAATCCAACGTGGACACCCTCTCTACTGAGGATATTCACCTTTCAGTATAGTATAGATTCTAAATTAATATTATAATTCTCATTGAAACTCTAGACTTGGTTTTCTTCTGTACTCTATTAGTTTTAGCTAGTAAGTTGGATTTGTGTTTCCCGAAATAGTCGATTCCACTGTATTAATCTAAATGAAAGCTTCACATTAACAAAAATGATCAAAGAACTCAATCTCTAAAGAATCAACATTGTTGGATAAGCTTGATGGATTACTCGTGAAACAAGGAATCCTATTTGAAGTTGGATTATGATTTAAGTTATGTGTTTTACTAATAGGTCTGGGGTTTATGATTAGCCTATCTAAGGCAATGTCTTGTGTCGACATTAGCCATGAGTTTTGTGAGTGATTTGTGATTTGAGAGATTTTAGTTTTTCGTGACTTTTCTAAGACATTGATTTCATAATAAGAAGCTTTGAGTTTGTGTTTCTATTCTTTGATCCATTAGTTATTTATTTAGTACCAGATTCTCTAGGTTAAAGCTTATCAAAGGACAATAACCATGGCATACGTGAAAGAAGAAACTATGTCAATCAAAGGTGTTGGAACATCATCCATCAAGTTTATGATGTTAACTTCTTCAAACTACACGATGTGGTCTATCGAGGTGTGGGAGACAATCGAGCCTGGAACATCAAGTTAAATCAGATCCTGCAAGGACTGAACTTCACTAGATCGAGGTATACATACTAGTTGGGAATATAGGTAACTCAATATGATGGAGTTATTATTCTGAAGCAAGATCGTTATGAACGTAGGATACTTGAAGAAACTGCTTTGAGTTCCTGCAACTTGACTCATATACCTATGAAGATGAATGCTAAGTTCTCAAAAGCTCCTAAAATAACTAGCATTAATGAGAAAGAGTATCGTCGAAGTATTGGGTGTTTCAGGTACTTGCTTCACACTCGTTTTGATTTATCATTCTCTGTTGGTGTATTTAGTAGATATATGCAAGAGCCAAAAGAATCACATGGAACAGCCTTAAAGCAAGTACTGAGGTATCTAAAGGAAACATGTTCACTTGGTCTCCGGTTTACTCGAAACAGAGGAATGAGATTAATGGGTTTTAGAGATAGCTCACACAATGTTGATGAAGATGATGGAAAGAGCACAACATGGCATATCTTTTATCTTGGAACGAGTCCTATCACAAGGTGCTCAACTAAGCAAGAAATAGTGGCGTTGTCTACATGTAAAGTCAATTCATGGCAGCTACTGAGGCTGCAAAATAAGCCATTTGGCTACAAGAACTCTTGAGTGAAGCCATTGGAGAAGACTGCAAACGGGTAACCATCAAAGTGGACAACAAGTATGTTATTGCACTCACTAAGAATTCAGTGTTTTATGGCCGTAGTAAGCACATACACCGAAGATTCCACTTCATTAAAGAGTGTGTGGAGAAGGAACAAGTTGAGGTTGAGCATGTGCCCGGAAGTGAACAGCTAGCTGACATATTAACCAAGTCGCTTGGAAAGATCAAATTTAAGGAGATGAAAAACATGATCGGAGTTGAAGATGTGAGTGAAGTTGAGCTCAAGTTTAAGAGGAAAATTGTTGGATAAGTTTGATGGATTACTTGCGAAACAAGGAATCCTATTTGAATTTGAAGTTGGATTATGATTTTTAAGTTATGTATTCTATTAATAAGTTTAGGATTTATGATTAGCCTATATAAGACAATGTTTTGTGTCGGTAGTAACTCTGAATTTTGTGAGTGATTTGTGATTTGAGAAATTTTAAATTTTGGTGACTTTTCTAAGACATTGATTTGATAATAAGAAGCTTTGAGTATGTGTTTCTATTCTTTAATCCATTAGTTCTTTAAACGTTTCACAGAGGATCGAAAGTAAGGCAAGATTTTTTAAGACAATGTTTAGTTCATTTTTTAAGACAATGTAGTTCATGCTGACTTTTCTAAGACAACGTTTCACAGATTAGTTCTTTTCTAAGACAACGTTTCACAGATTAGTTCTTTTCTAAGACATTGATTTGATAATAAGAAGCTTTGAGTATGTGTTTCTATTCTTTGATCCATTAGTTCTTTAAACGTTTCACAGAGGATCGAAAGTAAGGCAAGATTTTTAAAATCGTCGTATAGGTCGAGTCCAATGTCAGCATTGAGCTTCGACTGAATGATACATTTTTCTTTTATTTCGAGCAACAAGCAAAGCATATTTTTAGTAGATCTTATTAACAATAACAAAAGCTATTAAATTCTTAAAAGACTAAAGATTATTATTTTTTAAATTCAGAAGTGTCCTAACTTCTCCACAAGCTTCTTCTCTATTTCCATCCTCTTCTTCATCAACAAACCGTACGCGGAAGCCACATTACCGTCTCCAGCTTTTACCTTGAGCTTGCAATTTAGAGAAGTCTTCTCCAATTTCCCTTCGTAGAGACACGAGATGGGCACGAAGGTTCCTTTTTTGTAGCAGAGCCAGCCATGAGCAGCTCTCAGTGCAGCTCCAAGTGATGCTGAATCTGTGCACAAAAAAACACAAACACACAATTTTCCAGAGATGATTCGAGTAAGCAAGGGAGCTGCCAACAACTTGTTTGTATGTAATAACTGTTACCAGGCCTTTGGACAGTATACACATCACATCCGAAGATTGCAGAGATGAGACTCAGAATGTTCTCGTTAGCTGAAGCACCTCCTGTGGCTATTATTCGGATTGGAGGAGAAGGCATACCAAACCTCTCAGCATGAGCTCGCTTTGAAAGAAACTGGCCTTCAATCAATGCTCTAACCTCTGAGGGAGGGTCGAACTCTTTGACCTCTCGTTCCTTTACACCCTCAAGAGACTCACCAGCGAAATTATCAAGAATGTAGCGATGAGAGCCAACTAAAACATTATGGGAAAGATATTAGTAAAAATAAGCTTATAGGGTGTGGCATGGACAGGAGAATAAACATACCGGGAAGTGGGGGAAGGATTTCATTTTCAGTGTAGTAAAAGCCCAGTTTCCCATCTACTGGATCCAGTTGTGTATTAAAGTAAACAAATAACCGGAATATAAGATAGAAACCTGAAGGATTATGGAATATAAAAATTACCATTTAGTGGCTGTGTTTGTTCCAAATACTCGTTAAAAACATCCCAAGATCCATTAGCGCAACGGTCACGAATTTCTGAAACGGAAAGTCACATACTACTCTAAATTATGTTTCTGCCTAATAACGATGGGAGTTTGCAGTAATGAGACTCTTACCTTCACGGGTGAGAGAAGCATTCTTGTAAACCAACATTACCATGTAACTCTCGGGATCCACAGGATTAGGAAACACATGTCCCTCAAGACTGGGTTGATGTTCTTTCGTAATCCCAAATACCTGTATTCGACATTTAAAAATGGTAAGGATACAAGTCTGTTAGAAAGCTCAGCAGGAATCAAGAGCCTTGCCGTGTCACTGGTCCCAAGACTTATCGCAAGATCTCCAGGAGTACTAAGAGTTAGACCTGCACAACATGTTCAAACCTCAAACACACAAAGACTCCAATTGTTGCAGATGCTACTCAAATCTTGAATCTGTACCTGCCAAACTATTAGGATTGTCTCCTGACCACTGCACAACCACACAGTTCTTGTCAAAACCGTATCTGCAACAAAAACAACAAAAATTATGAATCTGGCATATGTAAACTTCTGAGATTCAGCAATAGATTCAGAGATACAAACCTGTGAACAAAATACTGAGAAATGGAACCAGCAGTAGCATAAGCTGGTGCTAACTTCCCAAGCTTTTCCTCCAAACCCGTAGCTGTAGCCTGCAAAATCAAAAAATAAATTTAAAAAAAAAATCCCTATAAGGAAACATCCATTTTCTGAGCGTCTCAGGAAAATCAAATTAAAACAAACCTCTAAGGCTTCCTTGGACCAACACCGTTTCTTAATATCCATCAAATTCATCCCAGCGCCATCAGTTTCATCAATACAAGCATAATCTCCAATCAACAAAGACGCCATAAACGAGCTAACAAGCGATATCCTCTCCGTCCCCGCATACGAATCACCCTCACTACTAAAAAGCTTCCTAATCTGAGGACCAGTGTAACGCTCATAAGCACGGGAGCCAGAGATCTCAGACAACACCATGGCCCCTCCCACAGCATTCTCAATCTCTCTACACTGCACAGTGGTACTACTATCCATCCATATCGGAGATTCCTTGACCGAGAAGGCGTCTTGGAGCTGATCTTTCAACGATCTGTTGGGATCCAAAGATGTCAAAATCTGGGAGCTACCGTTTCGCCAGTAGACGCTGCCGTGCTGCTGGCCGCTTCCGGAGACGGAGATGACTTTCTTGAAATCGAAATTGGTTGAGGAGAGTTTGTGGAGGATAAGATCGAGTGCCTCCACCCACATGATCGTAGGGGAGACGATTCTGCCGTTGACGGTGGGGTCTCTGTAAACGCCATCTTTGGTTTTGTAATGGGGAAGGTCGGAATCAAAGTGAACGAGTTCGGTCGTGACGATGTTGAGGGATGAGTCCAACACTGTTGCTTTCAACGACCTAATAACAAGAATATCAGATTTAAATCGAAACAAAAATAATAATAATAAAAAGGGGAGGGAGATACTGGGTAGAGCTGTCGAATCCGAGGAAAAGAGAATCTGGAGGAAGAGAGAGATCCGCCATAGTTGTGGTTGTTGATCCGATCCTAGTCTGAAGAGTGAGGTGTGTCCTTTTTATATAGCTAATTCAGAATCAGAAGAGTGGAATTTGGATAAGAGCGGATGTAATTACACGATCAGATAGGATCATAACGTCTTTAGGCTTTAGCTATAATTCTCGTAATTAAAAATTTTCTTTCCTCGAAATTTATGGTCTTGTTTACGGTCAAATACTCCATCTCACGGAGTTGGTAACAAAGATATCGAATCATATATGATCAGATCTATTTTTTTCCACATATATATTTCAATTTTATCCTTTTCAAATGTCTATGAATATGTGGATTCTCTATGTCACTAGAACCATTTCGCAGAATCTTTTAATAATTAGATAAAAACTCAGATTAATCCACACAAACTGGTTTGATAACTTGATATCCCGATGGTTATCTGTTACTCTTTATTTGATATTACTATTAAATTAGTATTCTATCCGTTTTACAAATATTGTTATTTGATATATATTTTATGTATATTTTTAAGAAATTTTAAAATAAATTAATATATTTTAATTGATGTAGAATTAAATAATCAAATAAAATCATTTAAATAAAATTTTACTGGCTATTCAGAAATCTCTAAAAATTAAATAGGTAAATTTACATTAAAAAATGTAAGATAACATTCTTTCTGTAACAAAAACAAGTTCATGAAATGATATTTTTTATTAAACATTAGTAATGTGAGCTTAATACTAAGAGATAATTAATCAACTATTCTCATAGTTTGTCTTTGTTTTTGATTTTTCAATGTCAATTTCTATAAAAGATACGCAATAAAACTATGTATATGTAGTTTTACAAAAAAGTATATGTATTTGTTTTCTTTTGAATTTGCCAGTTTTATATTTTTTTACTTGGATGTCTACTTTTGAAAAGTGAAAGTAACATATGGATTTAACATTGTATTTATGTGATATATTACGAAAATTCTCACTGAAAATGCTAAGTTTTTTTAAAGACTAACTAGAATTTGATCCGCGCATCTGTGGGGCTATTAATTTTTATGTCTTTGTATATTGATATTCGTTTTCATGCTTAATGTTTTATATTTAGATGTATCCTTGTATATCTGATTGCATTCAAGAAACCCGTACTGAATTGGTAATAAAATTATTTTAGGTATAAATATTCAAATCTATTTCAGGTACATTGGTCATTTAGATATTTCTATATTCTACACATCAAAATCAAATTCATTCAAATCCGGAAGGATCCAATTCGAACCCCGCACACTAAATTTATAATATCCAATCGTGGTCGAATTTCAAAACCCAAAAAAGAATTGATCCCTAAAGAAACAACTTGTACGTGAATGAGTACCTAAATGTTCGTACCTGACTGATTGTTTGTGTAAATTGTTTTAAAAAAAAACTATTTCTATATGTTTCGCTAAAATACAAAGATATAGAAAGAATTTTTTATTTAGTAAAATAGTTATATGGAGTGAAACATTAAGTAACAAAAAAATGTAATACATTTTAATTATTTTGATTTACGTTATTATTATGTTCACATAATTATGCCTTTAAATTATATGTTTAACTACGTAATTTTCACCGATTAGAACTAAGATAAAAGAAAATTTTAGTAAAATAAATTAAACCAAACTATTAACCATATGCAAAACCCGATTATTTTTAATTTTATTTTAATAATTTAGACAAAGTTAATGTTGATTAACTAATAAATAGAAAAATCTACACTATTACTTTTATGGTAAGATAATTAATGATGAGAAATTAGGCTCCATATACACATAAAATATCATATTTAAGTGCTTGCCCTTATCCTATCCCTGTCCAAACTTCTTTCTTCTCCCTCTCGTATCTCTCTCTCTAAAATTTCTTACCAAATAATAATGTTCTTTCTTTCTCTTTCATCCTTCCTAATTCTTTCACAAACCAATTTTCTGTTATTAATGAATCTTCTTCTCTTTTCTATTTCAACGGGTGTAGATCTTTTTAATTAAATCCTCCTCTCATCAACTATCAGATCAAAGTGATCCCAAATCCCTTTTTATTGGATTTTTCGTCCTTCCTTTCCTATCACTTTGATTTGATAGTTCCAGCCATGAATGCTTTAGCCGCAACAAATAGAAGCTTCCGCCACGCGTCTCGAATCCTCGGTTTGGTGAAGGCCACTGAAGATGATGAAGGTGCAAATCGATATAATAAATAGATAAATCTTTTCTTAGATGTTGCAGAACATGTTAAGATATAGGAAAATCTTCTCTTAGCTGTACAGAACATGTTAAGATATTTGAAATGAGCTATGAGATGCTAATAAATAGTTGATATTAGCTGATAAATAGTTTGTTTAATTAATATATTTAATTAACCGATATATGTTTAGTTAGCAGTTATAAAGCATGTTATGATTAAATTGTAAAATATAGATTATCGTGTTAACTTAATCATTATCTATTCAACTGATTTTCTTAACGGTTAACAAGTTCATATAACATTGAACGTCAAAACTTAACAGTTACATTTGTTATATATTATATTTAATTAACCGATATATGTTTAGTTAGCAGTTATAAAACATGTTATCATTAAATTGTAAAATTTATATTATCGTGTTAACTTAATCATTATTTATTCAACTGATATTCTTAACGGTTAACAATTATCATATATACAGATCAAACAGTTGTATTATGTTACATCCTAACAATTAAATGTTTATTGTTACATGCTAATAATTTACAATGTTTCGTTTTTTCTCTATCTTCTAGAATAGTTGCAGATTGTTGAGTCGGTAAAATCTTTTGAAAGGGTTGAAGTTCAAGAAGCAGAAACAAGTAACTGTATGATTGTACCAAAAACAGAATAAGTGATGATTTAAAGACCGGAGAAGATCGATTGATTTGAATAAAAGTTTCATTCTTAATAAATGTTGAGAAAATTGTGGAAGAAAGAGAGATGCAAGAGATGTGAGTTAAGGTAAGAAAGAGAGACAAGATGAAAATTTAGGGCAGGGGTGAACAGGAAAGGGAGAGACAAATTGATACAGTAAATTGAGTTCTTTTTGCTTTTAGGTACTTTCTTAATTTTGTACCGATTAGTGTATATACACTCAATCGGCCCATTAATGATTTGATGTATTGTTAATTTAAATATAATTAAATTTTCAATTAGTAAGGTAATACTCTTATCCATGTTTCCAAACAATTCTCATTTATCATGCTATCTATATTTCCAAACAGTTTTCATTTATTCTCTTATCCATGTTTCTAAATAAAACATAAATGTACTTCAGTTTTAATAATATAGATATTTTACCTTACTAATTGAAAATTAACTAATTCTTAATATACACTCATATTTTTTGAACGTAATTATAAATATATATTTATTTTTTACTTTATAACAAAACTAATAAAATCTTTTTGTAAGCAATGTTAAGATTCGAGGTGTTTTTGATTTGGTGGAATTTAAACCAATTTTGAAAAATTTGATGGTGATTCTGTTAAAATTTTGAGGATTGTGGTGGAAATTTTAAGAAACTTCTTTTTTTAAAAAGAATCGTTTTTTATAAAATATTTTAAATTATAGATAATGTTTAATGTGTTTTTTGTTAGACTTTTTTTTGTTTAGAAATGAGAAGTTGATTAAAAAATCAAGTTTTTTGTTGATAATTTTATTTCCAATAAATTTTTGTTTTTGGTCTTTTCAATTTTTATTATTTTTAAAGAGAGAAATAAAAATAAAATAAAATTTAACTTCTTAAAAACCCTTCAAATACCATCAGAAAAAGTGGTATTTCTATTCATTAAGTTTCAACTATAATGAATCAACTAGCTTTTGACCCGCGCACCCACGCGGGTGTATTTTTCAAAACATTTATAGTGTTTACCAATATTTAATAATATAAACACATAGTTGAACCTTATTACATTTGTGTTTTATATAGCATGTGGATATATAAACTTTATAGTGTAACCAGATCATCCACGTAATCACTATTTTTATATATATTTTCACATATATTATGTTTGTAAAAAATACTATCTTTTGTATCAATAACCTTAAATTTGTGTGTTAACAAAATATAATAATATTGATTAATATAGTTTTTGATAAGCTCCAAGTTATTTTTGAAATTTGTAAATGACCTTTCGCGTATTTGATAGTGATTAAATATATTTTAAAGTGATTAAATATAATTTAATACTCAAATGCCATCAACTGTGTAATAAAGTACCTAAATTAAAATAATATCATACAAACAAATTTGAGTTTGTTACACTTCGTAGACATAAACATATCGTTTTAGATTATATAAATTAATATATGTATTAAATAATATGTTTACGGAAAATTAACTGAATAAATAATATTTCTTTATAATATGAAAATTAAAGTAAAACATTAAAAATAAGTTAATTAACCACTATTAATTGGTGGGCTTAGTTGATGAAAAAAAATATAAGATAAACTTCTATTTATGTTTAATATTTTAAGATCCATAAATTAGAAGCCATTTATAACAGCTTTTTCCGAGAAACTGTGACTGGAAGATCATTTGCAAGAAGCATGGATCTTGTTACCCTTAAAAGACACATGTTTTAGATTCAATATAAAAACAAAATAATGTAATGAGTTAAAGAGATCGCTATAAACAAAAAATTACATTGATTAACTAAAACCATTTCGAATTAATCACCTCTAAAAGATGTGTTTTGCTTCCATGCATGTAAACACTTCACTTGAACTTGCCAATTAATTTTGAATGGCTTTATTTTTGTAACGGGAGTAAAAGTCAGTTAGCTTTGACATGCTTAGGTTTTCTGTGTTACGAAGAAGTATATATGAGATATATATATGTCATCAGGAAGAGTATGTTAATTAGGATAAACTCACAATATTGTGTTAGTTGTGGTTCTAAAGCAAAACCGGTGTGCAATATTTTTTTTTAAATAATTTGATTGATATTCCTTTTAAATTATAGCATAATAAAAACAGACATCCTTTATTGATATGGTAAGTGCGTAAAATTAGAAAAATGAAGTTGGTATTGTTTTTTTTTGTAATGAACCCAAAAAAATATGATTTTGTGGAGTTAAAAGTGATTGCGTGGAAGATATTTTAAAAATATATATGTATTTAAATTATTTAATTGACTTTCATTTTAAATTATATCTACTATAATTAAAAGGCCGATATACTCCCCTGTGATGATGCCACGTCGTTTATTTTATTCGACCAATAGGAGTTTAGATTTCAGCCATGTCAACACACCTTTGCTATCGATTGAGCTTCGATTTTTGATCCGGTCTTTGCAATTTGGGCTCAAAAACAACCTGTTAAGCCCAATCGAAAACGACGTCCCCTTCCCCATTACGTGGTGTACAAACCCTAATCTGGCCAAGACGATTCGTATACCCTCTCTCTTCGTCTTCTTTTTTTTTCTTCATTTCACGGTTCTTCAAACACGAACAATCAATTGATCCCACTCCTAAACACTCTTGATTCTCATTGATTGATTCTCTCCGCTTTGTCCATCTAAACTTCTATATAAAAAAAAACTCTTCCTCGATGTTTTATTCCATCCAAAGTTGTTTTTTCCTCACCATTATAAATTGCGATGACGTTATCTGGCATTCTTGACTCACTGACATCAAACGGCGAAGAGATGTGAAGCGAGGTCTCATTTTTTCTGGTTATCTCTTCAGTGGTTATAAGAGGACGAAGAAGAATAAGCCAAATAGTATATCTTAAATAAAATGGAAATGGGTCGTCGAGATATGAGACGTGGCGAAGGAACCAATCGATTTCCCCAGTAAAAATCTGGTAATTCCAACTCTTGTTTTTTCATTTCACAATTCCCACAAACCAACAAATATAAAATGGAACCAAAGTTCTCTCTTTTTTGTCGTTTTATGTTAAAACTCAATCGTCTCTTTTGCTCTGTTTTGATTTTCTACTAAGGATCTGGAGCTTCTGCAAAACAAAAGAAAGGAACGATGAAGAAACTGATTTTAGCTGATGATGAGAGAATGAACTGTAAGAAGCAAGAGATGATGATGTATTACGACTTTCCTGCTTCGGATTCTAAAAAGGTAACTTCTTCCTCTTTACTTTCACACTAAACCACTTACTTTCACACTAATCTGTCTCTCGCTCTCTCTCTTCAGAGCTTGAAGGTGAGTAGTAATGGCGTTGTGCATCCTCATGCCTCTGTCCCAAGGAAGCGTCGTTCAGGTGCCTTCTTCTTTTTCATTTTTAATAAATAAATTGGAATGTTTTTGTTTTCTGAAATCACTAATCTGTGAACTTTACCATGATGATGTAGCAATGTGCAAACACTCCCTGAAATTTCTAAGATGTTTGGAAAAGGTTAGTGAAGGAGACGGTGGTGGTGACAGCCAACATCATGACGTCACTGAAACTGGTAGGAAGAAGAAACGACAACGTTACCATCGTCACACTGCTCAGCACTCAACAGATTCAACCACTTGAATCTTATTTTCTTTTCTCTCGCTCTCTTTTTTTTTGTTATTCATACACTCCTATATTGGTTTAAATCTCTTGCATGAGTTTCAAGGAGTGTCCTCATTCAGATGATAAGCAGAGGAACCAACATAGCAGAGAATTGGGGTCTAGGTCCAAGACAAATCATTCTATGGTTCCAGAACAGAAGAACCCAGCTTAGTGTTATGTGTCTCAAACTCTCTCTTTTGTGTGTTTAAAATTTTGTCTGAATAAGATTTGTTGATACTGTTTCTGTAGGCGCAACATGAGAGAGCAGACAACAATGCACTAAAGGCAGAGAAAGACAAGACTCGATGTGAGAACTTGACTATTATATCAGACGTGGACAAGCCTCTTATGAACGACATTGTTTTGACTGCGGTGGAAGAATTGCTTAGGCTTTTTAACACAAACGAACCTAGAGCTGATGGTGGCGGCGGCAGAGACGTTCTCAATTTGATTCTCAGGTTTATATGTTTGCAGAGCTTAATTGACTATGAAACCGGTGCGGTCAATGCTTCCTCACAAAGTAAGCTGCTCAAATAATATAGTCTGTTAGTTACGAACAATGAAAAGCAACAAAATCGTGGGTTTTAGATTCTCAATGGTGCATGTATAATAGTATTTAACTTTAGAAGATTATACAGAGACTCTCAGATTTTTGAAGAATGATACAATCAGTTTATGGTTACATGGTGTGAACCTCTCGCACTAATTATATCTTTGTCCATCAGCCTCACTTCCACGAAATCTCTAATCCGTTTTGTCTCTGTTATTTGTTGTATCAATGTAAAGATAAAAAATCATGGTTATTTTCATGAACTTTAAATGAATTCAGTCATGAGAGCTTGACCATTAAATATATGGATTATATAACTAGATCTGCCTCAAGGTTGTTTTGAATGAATGAATCAAGAATCATTTCTTATGAAATTTGTATTCATCGAAGCACATGAATACATTAATTAATAGCATTCAGAATTAACTACATGAATCATAAAAGATGTTACGCAGATCATAAAAGAAAATTAACCTTTAGTTACTCTTTTTTTTTTGTTTACAAAGCCCATTTAACAATATCATAAATTT
>JABAYD010049341.1:0-10399 GCA_014822095.1 Diplotaxis tenuifolia
ATGTTTTAGTATATATTATGCATCTACTCAATTAAAACAGAGTCTTTCTTTTATCTACTGATACAAGTTGTTATTTAAATTTGGACTCTTTCTAGAATGTTATAAATAATATACGACATATAGTTTGATTGAACTGTATTACTTAAATTAAACCAACACGATCAATATGTATTTAGATATCATTAAAATATAAACTATGGAAATTTAATAATTATATAAAACCAATAATTTCATATCTTAATTGTTCCTTAACAAATATGAAAATCTACTAATTATATGAAATCAATAGATTTTAAAAATCGTAATATACCGTTTGTTTTATTTTTATTAAATAATTTATCGATTATATTTTTAAAAAATTAAATGTAAATCAAAACCAAAAAATAAATCTAAAAACAAAAAAAAACAATAGCTAAAAACGTGGGTTATGTTTTTGTTTTTTTTTCATTAATAAAATAAACTATTGTACATTTTTTAATAAAGATTGTCATCTTTTCAATTTTAAATTATATGTTTGGTTATTTGGAATTTGTTTATTGGTAATATCAGTTTAAACTAACTCAGCAGATCTCAAGACTAAAAACCATAACCAAAAGCTGAAAATAAAAAGTACAAACTTAAAAACTAAAAAATAAAAACCAAAAACCAAAAACTAAAACCATATCTAAGAAAAACAGAAACTAAAAATTAATGCAAAACAATATTTATCACAAATTTTGGACTACTAATTTTATACCAAAACATACTTTAGATAAAGACAAAAACTAATTATATAAATTTTTAATCATAAAATTTTTTTATTCCGAATACTTTGGATGACCTTCTTGCAAGTCCTGGCCATGGACACTTTCTTCCGGTCTTATCTCCGATTCCAAGAGATGGTACCATTTGATAAAGAGTTTCCCCTTCTTCTTTTACATCGAAATTTAGATTTTGGGTATCAGTTGGTAGCTGTAATTCTAGCTGTTTACTACTAAATTATGTGGTCTGGTTAATGATGTGAATTTGGTTTCATCATGTAAATGGATTTGTGCTCTCTTTGATGATGTGAATTTTTGAACCAAACTCCACCGTTTTGGACAACCTCTTCTTTTGGCTGAATATTGGTTGTGTGTTTGGAACATAAGATGATAGTTGACTGATTGTTTGCTCTTATACGAACTTTTTAATGATGTTCACGTTGTGTCATTGAATTTTGCTTGTTTTTTTCTTTCATTTTATTTTCTTCAAAATTCTTTAGACCTCTGGTTTGTTTGCCTTATAATTGTCAACGTGGTAGTATCTTTGCTTAGATGGTTCATTCTTTGATGAGTTTATTTCAATTCTTTTAAGTGTATAACAAGAATTTCTTACTTGTAAATACTTTGTTTTTTTATATATTTTAGTTTTGACCGTGATGATGGGAAGCTGATTCAAAAGATATCAAAGCTTTTGAAGACTGCTGTAAAAATAATTCTTACCTTAACTATCATATCTTTTATCTAAATTTTGCTTACTTAGCTCCATATAAATTTGTTGATATGCAGAAAGGGCACCATAAGAAGCTCAGTCACTATACTTGTACGAGATGAGTTCAAGAACAATAGTTTAGTTAAAGGCCAGCAGATCACTGAAGCTAGGGAAAAAAGTAGATGAGAAGTTGTCCCTAATGGAAGTGAACTTGTCTGATAAAAGGAGGTCCGGGAATTTCCACTTCTTCTGCATTTGTACAATTGCAAAAAAAAAAGTTACAAGCTTCTCAACGTCAACTTGAAGAGCAAGCAGTCGCTAATGCTCGAGGTGATGCTGAAACCCAGGGCAGGCTTAACCATAGGGGCAAAGGGACATGGCCCCAGGGTCCAAAATTTTTTTCATAATTAGTACTAAAAGGGGGCCTAATTTAAAAAAAAAAACATTAAAGTAAGGATCTAAAATTTTAAAATTATTAATAAATAGATATGGACTCGTGCAAAAGCATGGGTTTTATTTGATGTTTTCCTTTTATTAAAAAAAGAAAAAGTTTTTGAACGGCTATTTATGATTTTGTATATATTGGTGTTAGACTTATTAATGAATATTAATTTTAGTTAATATTTATGTTTTTATTGCGTCTAAATCTGCCACATGAAGTACATCTCACAAACTCTTATCAAAAGCTTCAAACACAAATTGATGGTACATTATATGTTTTATTCAAAATAATGAAATTTGTTCTTTCAAATAATTCAGAAAACATGTTACCCATGATTGTTGTCACACTTATTGTCTTGATAAAAATCTATTGGAACCTTGCAACGCTTATTTGTTGTTTACAATTGTAAAACCAACATTCCTAACAGCAAACTTAAAATAAATTTTTGGAGCATGGCATAGTCTAACTACGAACATACATATATTCTGTTACATATATAGTTATTATTTAATTATATATATATATATATATATATATATATATATATATATATATATAAAGAAAAAAATATATATATATATATATCTAAATATTATGAATATAAAATATAAGTCGTTTCCTGTAATCATTTTTTACGGGGTAATTGAAGAAACTGTTGACATACAAATGTTGTTCATTTAATAAGTTATATCTCAAATTTATAATCAAAGACTTTAAAGTTTATAATGCAAAATTTCATATTAAAGTTATAGATTTCAATAAGATTTCTTTCACGTAATTCATCTTCAAAATTTTCTAAAAGTGATTGATGTACATATTCTTAAATTTTATATATTTTCTTATATTTATAACAAATTAATTTCAATATTAAAAATATACATGCTTTTAAAGTATATATATATACTTTCTCTTCATATGATATAAAATTCATTTCTATAAGTATGTTATTCATTTTCATTTTTTTTTCTCTTCATTTTCTAGTAAGAGAAATTTTCTCAAATAGACCCTTTTAAGTTTTTGTCACAAAAATAGATCTCAAAAACAAAAATGATCAAAATAGCATTTTTAATTTCAATTTTTTAAAAAAAATTTGAAATCCTATTCCCAAACATTCACTCTTCAACTCTAAAGATTAAACCCTAAACTCTAGACGTTAAATCCTAAACCCAACTCTTAACTAAAAATTCTAATGTCTAGATTAATTAATCGTAGGGGTATAAGTGTAAATTTACTTCTCGGGATAAAACATTTAATTTTATTTTAGACATTTTTTAAAAATCTATATTTGTGAGTAAAACTTTTTTACCTAGGAAATTTCTCTTCTAGTAAAGTGTACTACAGTTAATAAAAAAATTATTTAACTGAACATATGTTAAGCAACTATATGAGTTCATTTGCGGACAAAAAAAAAAGAATTCATTTTTATATGAAAAAACTAATAAAAATTTGAGTTAAAAGAAAAATACTAAATTATAAAAAGTAGAAAATGAGGTAAAAATGACTTATGACACTTATAAACATGTAAAACATAATATTGTAATAAATTGATATTAAAAATAATTATATATTTTCTTACATGTACAAACACTTATTTATAATATTTATATGTACTCATGTACAACGACATCATCATAATTTTACAACAGTTACAACATCATCATAAGATGTAAAAACATCATAATAATAAAATTATAGTATGTATCATGAAAAGAAAAAAAGATGTTCACGTAATATTTTTGTTGTAAATATTATTATATTATGTGAAAAATATGAGAAAGCTTAAACATTTAGACCTATATATATAGAATATTTGTAGCTCTTTTGGTTTGTGCTTTTTAAAATAGGAATTTTTTTAAACATGAAAATTGGTTATTTACAAACAAATAGCTTAAATTTTACTTTTTCACATCTTTTCTTTAGGATTTTCAAAAAAATAAAAATTATATTAAATATTAATTATTTGTAAAATTAGTAATTCGTTTTCATTTATATATTTTTGAGAACTAATATTTTATTTTTATAATTCTCTTTGTGTAGGAATTAAAATATGGAATTTAGGATTTTAAAAAAGAAAATTTACTTGCAAATAACTATTTTACAATTATTTTTTATTGAGGATTTTTAAAAAGTAAAAAAAAAACTTTTGATTTATGATTTTTAAAATAGGAAATTTTCTGTTAAACATGAAAGTTAGTTATTTAGAAAAAATAGCTGAAATTTTATTTTAACACCTCTTTTGTTTAGAATTAAAAAAGGAAAATTATATTAAATAATTTTTATAAATATTTTTGAAATTTATAATTATTTTTTTATTTATATTTTTTTTGAAATCTACTATTTTATTTTATAATTCTCTTAGTGTAGGAATTAAAATATGGAATTAAGGATTTAAAAAAAAAAGAATTTTACTTGCAAATAACTATTTACAATTATCTTTTATTTAGGATTTTAAAAAGGAAAAAATCCCATCAAATGTTTTTTATTGATTAATTTTTTATTTATGATAATTATTTTGACACATGTCACAATCTCACGATTTTTAGTGTTACATGTCGCGATCACGTTAATTAGTAACTTTAAAGAAATAAACTTTATATAATAAGATATATTAATTTTTTTTAAATGTTATTTTTCCCAAGGGCCCATATATATTTGAGCCGGGCCCTGCTGAAACCACAGAGAAACGAAGACAAATCAATATTTTGCAGATGCTGGTCAGTTATATGCGAGGTAAAGATAACATTCCTCAGTTTATGGCCGGAGGTGCTCCTACAGCACCAACTACTATGTGTTAAAAGGAATGGTAGATGTATAATATTTTGAATTTTAAGTTATAAGGAACTTAAAATTTCATTGAAAATTAGTATAAACTTTTATTAAATTAAGCTCTATTATTTTTAATTCACTAAATCGTTTTAGTTTTTGCAACTAATTTGAAACACACATACAAATAATGTAGTTGCAAAATGGTTACTATATTTTGTGACATATGCGGACTACATAAAGATAATGTAGTTGCTGATTAGTCTCAACATTTTGCGCCTATTTTATGACTACAAAAGTGGAGCAGTTGTTAATTAGTGACAAAATGCTGTAACGAGATTGGCAAATAAAACTGTTGCTAATTAGTCACAATCATATAAATCATTTGCAACCCATGTCAGAGTCGTAATTTACTGACTAATTTACAACACATTTTGTAGACACAAATTAGTTGCAAATTACCAACTACGAAGCTTTTCTAACCAAACATAGTAGTCGCAAATCGGTTTCAAAATACGTATTTGCTACTATTTAATGACTAAATTTATAGTTGCAAAATCGATGTTTTTTGTAATGCACTTCTCATTGCTTTTGACTTGTTCTAGAGACTAGCATAGGCCTGGGGGTTCAGTTTCTTCGATTAGTTCAGGTTGGTCAAAATTACACCGTAGTGAACCAAAAATCAATTTGGTTCAGTTAGTTTGGTTTCAAATTTTTCCCTTTTTTTTTGGTTTTGCGGTTGATTCGCTAAATTTTTTGTTTAAATTAAAAAAAAAATCAGTTATTTGGGTCAGTTCCATTCAGAATTTCGGTTAAAATTGTTTCTGTGTGATAAATTTATTTTTTTAGGAAACCGAAACTTTCTAACCGATCTACAAACCAAATTTTTTGGTTCAGTTCGGTTGGGATGATAACCGCATGCCTGGACTAGGAGTCACTAAGTCAACCCGTAGGACGACAGACGAATGTTCAAATGGGAAACAGGCCGGTTCAAGTACAGTACGAGTTTTTCTTCTTACGAAAACCGGACCGGATTTTTTTAATGACAAAAAGAAGATTTATGACTCCAAAAAGAAACTAAAGAGTTTGGTTCGGGTACATATAGATACGAAAACCCCCTGTTTTAAAACCTGACCCGGACCCGCGATTGAACCGGTAAACCCGGTGACCCAGAGAAAATCCGGTTTGGATTTTGTGAAAAACCTAAAATTTAAAAACCCGCAAAAACCCGAGAAAACCTACAAAAATCCAAAACCCGATACCGGTCTAACCACCGGTTGAACCAATAGATAAGTTTTATTTTTCTTTTAGTTTTTAGTTATGTTTTCAAATTCTGGTTTATATTCTAAATTTTCAATTATATTCAATTTTCAGCTTTATATTTGAATTTTAAATTTTGATGAAGATTTTACTATGATACTTGAAGAAAATGAAGTGAACGATAATAGAGAAAACCAAAATTAGTTGATGTGATTTGATGTTAGTTTATTTTTATTATTCAAAATTTAAACAATGATGTTTTCTTTGGTTTATTTTGAATTTGAAATTTTTTTTTTCACATTAGACATTTAAATATATTTTAAATTTTATGTCTTAGTTTGTTTTAGATGTCATAACTCTTATTTTTCACAAAGAAAAATAAATAGTCTAAACTATTTTTGGTATTTCATATTTGTATGTCCATTGAATATAGAAAATAAAAGACTAAATCTAAGTATTTTATAAATCTTTTTAACATAAAATATATACATATACAAAATATTATTTTATTTTTTAAAAATCATTTAGAAATATTGAACTTTAGTTTCTTTAGTTTTATTTTCATAGTTAATATTTTGTTATATAATCAAATTAATTTATTTATTAAGCCGCGGTTCATCCACGGTCGACCCAGTAACCCAGTAAATCATCTGGTTCAGTGTTCGCGTCGGGTTTAAAAACATTACGAAAACCATAAACAATAAGTCCAAGCCACCGGCACGTTCTTGCTTTGAGAAATCACAATGACTATGATGTCAGACCTTCCAGGAGATTTGGTAGAGGAGATACTCTGTCGCATCCCAGCCATATCTCTGAAACGTCTACGATCTTCTTGAAACATTGGAACCGTTTATTCAACGATAAGCAATTCTCAAGAAAGCACTCTGATAAAGCAGCAAAACAGTCTCTGGTTTTCACGGTGAAAAAAAAATCTAGGATCTGTTTGTATTGGGATAAAAGATCCCACATTGGAAAGATGTAAGAGACATGAGTAATATATAAGAGACTTGGGTCAATCCACTAATTGTCAATTGGTTTTAAGTAGGAAATCCAAGAAACTTAACATGGCATCAGAGCGGGTCATACCCTGACCCACGAATCCGGCCCGAACAGTGGTCCGATCATCCCGTTAGCTGATGACCCAAAGGAAGGTTCAGTTCTCCAGATCGTTAGAAAATAAAGCATGATCTTGGAGGGGGTATGATGGATTTCGAGATTAATGGTTAGATCCACCGTTATTTCGAGGGAGGGTATTGGGATAAAAGATACCACATTGGAAAGATGTAACGGACATGAGTAATATATAAGAGATTTGTGTCAATCCACTAATTGCCAATTGGTTTTAAGTAGGAAGCCGAAAAAACTTAACAAGAAGCTTTCAGTGTTATTACAACGTACAAATACACATGAACGAGATATGGGTAGCAAATAAGATCGATGGGACGAAAGAGGTGTCTTGGAGAAAGTTCTTAACAGTGGATGATACCGAACGTGATATTTGGCTTCCTCCAAGTAGTTTCTTGGTGGACGAGGAGAAGAAAGTCGCCCTGTGTTATGAGAAATGTATGTCTCAGCACAGTAGCAAAATCAATGATTTTGTATACATTGCTGGGGAGGATAATAAAATCAAATTAATTGATTTTGGACCAGCTACACACGGTTGGCCAATTCTTGATTATTTTCCAAGTCTGGCTTACATCCAACCAGGTGGAGGCTAAAGAAAAAAAAATAAGAGAGAGGTGACTGCTACACATTCACCTTTTTGTTTTGTGTGTGTTCTTAAGCTTATCGTGGTTATGTCCTTTGAATAATCCTTTGAGGTGAAATTTCGTATAACTAATGAGTTTTATATTTCATTAATAAGTCACCTTCAACCCTTTTGCCTAAAATGTGTTGGGATTATCTATAGTGAGTTAGCGTGTGTAAGTTGTTCATCAGAAGGATTTTTTTCGTAACCCTAAAACGCTGTTAAAAGAAACTCTAAAAGTACGTTTCGTCCAAGGTTTTGAAAACCGGACCGGACCGGCCGGTCGGACCGGTTGGACCGTGAACCATTAATTAAATCGAGTCCGGGTTAAGTTAAAACTCGGATGTTAATTAAACCGCTAGAATCGGCCTAAAACCGACTCAACCGGCGACTCGGATTAATTAAAAAAACCGGTTCAGCAAAAATGCTTCATTAATTTTGAAATGGAAATGATAACTTCTTATATGATTTCAGATTCTTAGCGCTTTGGTTTAAAAACCAAAATCCTTTCTTTCCCTTTTTAGTATTTAAATACATTTGTTTTCTTTTTCTCATTATACACATACACATACACAATCACAATCAGTTTGTATTATTCATTGATTTTGTTATTAACTTATATATAGACTACTATAAACAACAGTGGTCAAGCAAGAAAACAACAACGATCCCAACTTTTTTATTTAATAGCTGCTAATTATATTTTCATTTATAAGATTATAGGTTTCTAAATGTAATCTCCAGTTAAAATAAAATTTCCACATGTATATGTATATGTATATATTAAATATATATAGAATAAAAAAAATCAGAAAATCCGGTTGAACCGGTTGGACCGGTCTAACTAGTCGCCCAATAACTATACCGAGTCAGTGACCGGTCCGGTTTTCAAAACATTGTTTCGTCTCATCTAAAGTTATCGAAATCAGACTCGTCTTTAGGCAGATATTATTCATCAATATGGGCTTCCAAAAAGGTAATGTGTTAAGGACAATAAACTTGACTTACCTTTTAGTAAGAGTGAAAAGGACCTCCCCTTAAAATAACAGCAAGCCCGAGTCTTTGATGAATCATATAGTATGGAAAATAGAGTCATGCATCCGATTTCCTTCTTCAAAAACAAAAAAAAAAACTTTGAAGATGTATAATTCAGAGTCCATAACTATGATAGATTACGAGCTTGCATGTTTGTCCTTCGACTTAACGGGTGACCGAAAATTGTCAGCTTACGCATCTCATATTTTAGCCTTAGTCTTATTATTTAGATTAAACTTAACCATGAACCTAAAGTTCTTTTTTATCCTTTTTGGAGGATCCTTAGATAATTTTTTTCTTGATTTTTAGTAGATTTAGATTCAAAACTACTTGTATCTCAATGTCATTCTTATGAAAGGAATTCACATTTGATAAATAAAAAATTATAAGTTTATATTACCTATTTGCATAACCGGTTCTGTGCATAGACAAGTAAAAGTTAGTTTTGGGCCCCAAAATTTATCAAAAATATATATGAACATAAACATGTTTATAGTAAGATAAAATTACTGCAATCCTTATTGATTATTTCAAGCCTTCAAAATCTTAAAGCCTTCCTGCCTATTTGATTTCGATCTTAGTTAACATCTCAAATCCAATAAAATGCATTTACTTAAGACCGCGTTGTACATAGAAGAGCACATAAACTTAGATTAAACCTAGACCGATAGTCGGTGAGTCCTTGATAGGTCACGTTGTCGAAAGCTTGCATGCCCGCGAGGGAATTACGTATATAAGCTTCATTAGTTAAAAAACAAATTATCGATAGTATAATCTTTGGCGAAATGTTAACGCTAACAGAGAAAACATTAAAAATCAGTAGTTCTGTTTTCCTTCCAACAGAAGACAGAGTAGAAAAAAATGAAAACATAGCTGTAAAGGTGTTGCCATGGCTTAACTTATCATTGTTGTGCTTCCATCATGTGACTCCTCAAAAGTCAAAGGTAATTCTCCTCTCTAAACCGCCGGTAACGCTTACTCAGAAAAAAAAAGAAGAAGAAAAAGGTGTTGAATACAAACTCAGTTTTTTTCTTCACGAAATCTAATTGATATTAATGATCAAAGTAATCCTCTGCAAAGGGAGAGTTTACAATAGATGGAATACAATTATAATAACGAAAATCTGTATTTCCAGGGATTGCTTGTTTCGCAAACAAATCAGCACAAATGTTCATACAAACTCAGTTATTTATGTTTGTTTACTTCATATCTTGAGTAAAACAAAACGAATGACGTTTACTACCTAGTCTAATTTTACCTAGTCTAATTTTCCTTCCTTCTTAACTAGATTTTGACCCGCACTTCGAAAACGCGGACATTATTTTTCACTTTGATAAAATATATTATTTATTTGTAATTATTAATAAAATATATTATTTATTTGTAATTATTAAATATATTTATCTTAGTAAAACTTTCTTTATAATAAATTTGATACATAGTGTGTCTCTAGCAAACTATGTGTTTTTCTAGTTTTGTTTTATGCACTCTCTAATCAACATATTTATTTGGCTTGTTGTTAAAATAACTGATTATAAACTTTGATCCGCGTGCCTGCACAGATGTATATTTTGAAAAATATGTTGATATTTGTTTTTCATGAATCCGAGAAACAGAACCGATACCGATCCGAAAATATTGTACCAAACCCGAACATAAATTGATTAAATATTCAAATTATTCAAAATTTTGTTATTTAGATA
>JABAYD010049359.1:0-10977 GCA_014822095.1 Diplotaxis tenuifolia
CTCTCTTGGTCTTGGATGTTGAATCCGACCAACTCTTTGTGTTTTATCAGTATTTATTTGTGTTTCAGAGTGGAGGAGGAAGTTTTGGCGTGCCCTTAAACTCACGGAACCATCTTCCTTTTATAGGAGAAGGGGTGGTTACTTTTCTAACCATTGTATTCAATGGTACATATTGCACCATTTCGTCTATGGCAGTTACCAGACGTCCCTGACAGACCTAAATACTCCTAGACACGTCACACACAAGTCCAAAGTGATTGCCCACGCCCATGACCCAACCACAAAAGCCCATTGGCCCATTGGTACACATGAGTCGTCCACATGGCATGGTCACTATCCATAACCGGTCCAACTGGCCAAGACTTGAACACTCAGTCCATCTGAGTTTAGCTGATCCCCTGCTGGCCCAACTGAGTGAGCTAGTCCATCTAGCTCTGGGAGCTGACATATTCTACCTGAGCTCCAACTGAGCCCCGTCCAGCTGGTTGGGCTTCTTGCATGCAACACCCAGTTGTGATACACTTCGTACAACTTGATATCTTCATCTTATACAATCCTTTTAAGTACTTTGGTGTATTTCCAGACCTAGACTTAGTTGTCCCATGATCCATTCTGGTCAGTCACTTCCTCGAGCTTGTTCACGATCAATTCCCGTGATCAGAACCAAAGCAGTCTCGATTCTATCGAATGTTTAGGCCTTATGTCAAGTTCTAGGAATGGGAACATGACAGTTCAGCTGGTGTGAGCTGACTAGTGAGTGTGAAGCTAGACCAAGCTGGGCTGAGCTTACCCGAGCTCCCCCAGCTAGGTCGAGCTATCCATACACCTCATTCAGCTACCTCTTTACTCGTGTAGCTTCTTTAACTTCCTTTTCTTGTTAAGTCTCAGCTCCATGATGACCTTAACCACATTTTTGGACCATGACACACTTGTCTTTAAATCATATGACCTGAATGGTGCGTCTCCTCGCACCATGGTTCGTCCAGACAATCCTTTCCAGGTTCCGGGATGCTACAAGCTTTCTCTTTAAGCTCTTTCACTTGATTTTTCGTATTTATGTCATTTTGTCTCATCCATTGACTCAAATTAAGCTCTACGATAACTTTCGATATATTCCATAACATTCGCATCCGTAGGAATCCAATGAGTTCCATCCTTCCAGAATAACTTGTCTAATTTCCTCATCCATCCAACATTTATCAAGCTTAATTTTTTTTGTATCCTGATTGGTTTTGCTGTTCAGATCCTCTCATAACAAATGAAATTCCATCATCCCGCTGCCACTTAATGTTTGTTTGAATGGCAAACATGAGTTATTAGAGCGTCGTCTACCTCCTTCTTCGTGATATAAACTCATTTCATTATTTAAAAACGGATATTGATTTTTTCTAAACCGGATATTGAAATTAAAAAAAAAAGTCTCTTGGGTCTGATTGGTAAAAACTTTCACTTTAGACTGTTGCTTTAGAGATATTGGATTTTAAAACTGTTAATGTTATCTGAATATTAAAAAAATTAAATTAAAGTCTACTTTCATTATAAATATAAAATTTATGTCAATAATAAAGAAAGGCATATATGAAACCAAAAGCTATACAATATGGATCTCAAAATAACAAAAAAAAAATAACAATGATTAATTTATCAAATAAAATTTATAATAAAATTAATACAAAGTAGAATAAGTATTTTAGTTATTGTGGGGAAAAGAAAAAGTAAATTTTCAAATAAAAATAAAAGAAAACTCTTTTTGTTTGTAAAGTCACGTAAATGAGGTTGTATAATTTTCTTTGAAAATGAAGAGAGAGAGAAAAAAATAGCTTTTTTAACACTTAAGATTGGAATATTCAACAAAAAAGGAAGAGGAAAAAAAAGTGAGATGACAAAAGACACCAAAACCAAATGGACGTACTTTCACCCAGCTCCTTTGTCACTTGGCCTCCAGCGCGAGAAGGTGATGAAGCCATACATGAGCATTTCTTGCGATGTACGATTGATGACGCAGATCTCGAGTGACACTTAAAGCAATGGATGTTGCAGCATCGTTACGTTCAGGGAGTGCATGATCTAAGCTCCATGATTCTAATCTTGTTAGTAGGAAAAGGATGCTATGGCGTATGTGGCTGAGGCTCTGATGGTCGGCACAGGATTTCTGAGGACATCGTGCATGCCTTCTGACGAAGTCTCGAAAATGATGTTTGAGAAGTGTAACGTTTGTAGACATTCAACCGCCCAATAGAGAGCCCACAAGTCAGCCTATGTTTTTGTTCGCATACAAGAATAGGCCCAACGACCATGCATGATTGTGCCTCCATTCGCATCTCTTAGTATCCATGAAGCGCCACTGATATGGTTGGAATTCACCCATGAGGAGCCAACATTACATTTGAGTAGCCCGGGGGTGGTTTATTCCATCTAACCACCTCTGCAGTATCAGCATCCCCTAAACCCTCTTGCGTTTCTGTGAAGGTATCACACCATGTGGATTCATCTTCATATGCTTTCTTAGCAATAAATGAAACCTCAATAACCTTGGTTTCAAAAAGTAAAGGCATTCCTAGCTTTCCAAATTTCCCACAACAACCATGGAAACACTTTTCTTGTATGAATATCATCGTCTGAGCTCTTTGAAACCTTAATCAGGTGAAAGAAGTTTAAGAAGGTGGAATTCTGAGAGAAGCCTCCAGAGGGTATTGGGAAATTTGATTGCTCCCATATGGCCCGTGCTTTTGCACATGTAAAAAGGACATGGCAGATGCTCTCAGCACCGTTTCCACAGACCGAACAAGTTGCATCTATTGGGATACCTCTAGTGATCAAACGTTGCTTAACAGTCAAAGCACCAGATAGAACCCGCCACATAAAATGTTTTATTTTTGGTGCGACTTTAATCTTCCATAATTCTTTCCATAATTGTTTTTCGATAAGGGGCATTGTTTGTCTGTGGGGGTGCCCAAAGTCTACCAGAGCCTCCAACAACTTATATCCATTGCGAGTCGTGTAAAAAAATGGCTTTCAATACTTTAAAACTATACAAATTATAAAAAAATATGATTGGTAGAAAATAAGCTGTAGAAGCTGTATAATCCTACAAAGTCCTGAGAGTCCTCACCTTAATCTGAGCCAATGTATTTATTTTTTGTAAAAGGACACGAGATTATGTCTTCTTAACTCTCAGAGCATCTATAAAAACATTCTATATTTTAGAAATTGCAAAATTATATTTTTGAAATTTAAAGGTGTTATGCTCCAAAAAAATTAAAATTTAACTTCCAAACTATTTTATTTTATACTATGATCTTTATAGTTGTCATATCTAAATCAAATTCACAGAAATTTTTATAAATAATTAGAAAATATGTAAAATTATTACAAAAATAATAATTGATAACATGTTACACTAAAATATAAAATTATAAATAGAAATATATAAGTAATTATTAAACTACAAAAAATACCACATTAAACCTTGTAATATCGGTGTTGTCTAGTTCTAATTTTAAAATATTTTTTATCTTATCTTGATATTTAAAAAAAATAGTGTGTAAATTTTTAATTTATAACATAATTTTGAAATATTTATGAAATTTTGAGTTGTGAAACTCTATATTTGAAGTTTCGTTACTTAACATTTAAAATTTAAAATTTTATAATTCCTCTTTGGAAAGGAAAAAAAAATCATATTTGAAGTTGTAAAGTATCATTTGGAGATAGCATGATGAAAACAAATAAATTTTGATTAGTGAAAATAGGTTTTAAAAGCTCTCTAATCTCACAAAGTCTTAACAATCCTAACTTCAAACAGAGCCAATATATTTATTTTTGTTGAAGGACATGAGATAGTGTCTTCTTCTCTGGGTTAATTTTCTTAAGAAAAAAAAAAGAGAAACTAATGTATTTTGATTAGTAAAAAATAGTAAGATGAAACGAAATAAATTTTGATTGGTGAAAAATAGGTTTTAAAAGCTCTCTAATCTCACAAAGTCTTAACAATCCTAACTTCAAACAAAGCTAATATATTTTCTTTAAAAAAAAGAAACTAATGTAAATAGTAAAAGTAAATTGGGGTGAGAGAGGCTTGAACTCTCGACCTCAGTATGACTCAACATTAGTTATGAGACTTTCACGCTAACCAACTGCGCCACGACCCCATTCATAAAGTAAAGTATATAGGTTTATTAAGTACGTTATTTATCTGTATTTAGTCTAAAGGACTGCTTATCAAACTTTGTGCAAGAAAGAGACTTTAACCGATTCACAGAGAACAATCTCTCTTTCTCCCCTTCGTAAAGCTCGAAGCAGGCAGAGACCAGAATCGCTCTCGCTACTTTAGTTTCTTCACTTGAAAGGTATGACCTTTATTATGGCTTATGTTTGTAATTTTCTTATGATTTCTCGCAGAGATCAATCAATCGCCGACAAACCTCCGATTTTCTACTTACTTTATTTCCATTATCGAAAAAGAGGATTTTTTTTTATTTGGTAAAAAACTTCTCTGTTCTTATTTATTTCAACTAGCCAAAGAAAAACTTAAATCTTTCTATTTATGTTAGTATCGATTTGCTAATGGTGATGCTTCTTTGGAAGCGTTTTTTTTTTTTTTTAATTTGGGCATCCATAAATTTCATGTTGATTGTTATCAACTAATTTCTAATTCATTGTCATCTAGTTAAAACCTTACATTTGTGTATATGTGTGTGCCTTTAGCAATTAAATCAATATTCTAGGGTTCTATACAGTTACTTTAGATTCTTTCAAGTTCATTCCTTTTATAGCTTAATTAATGTCTACAAGACTTTCCTTTAATTCTATCCATTATCTGTTTTTTTTAACCAGTGGTTTTGAGTAATGGGAGTTGAAGGAGAGATGGGTATAAGTGGAGGGATGCAAGATACTTTGATGATGAGCATTGATGAGAAAGATGATTTGATTGACAAAGATGAACTTATTATCCGTCGTCTGAAGAATCGTGAAAGACAACGCAGGTATAGAGCTAGGAAGCGGATGCGTGAAGAAGCAGGTCTCGATGAACATCTCTCACCCCAGACCAACCCCTCGGGACTGCAAGAACAAGACCAAGAAGAAGAGGAGGAGGAGGAGCTAGAGTGTAATAATGTTTGTGTTGACAACTCTGTGAGGCGTGTTTATTGCCACAGAGATTGGAAAAAAGAAGCTAGAATAGCTCATCTGATCATGGACAAGACTCGTGATGGTTCTTGTTTGGTTCACCGCAAGATTCGGCCTCGTCTAAGAGACTGGAAAGCTGAAGCTAGGAAGATGAAAATTTGATCTAGTCCATTTAGTTGGTTTCCTGATGAGTCAGAGTCCGTTTTGCTAGAGGATCTTGTAAGGGCAGTTTATTAAAGATTGGGTTTGACTGAAGAAAAAAAATGCACGAAGCAGCAAACATCCCAATATAAGATTTAGAAATTAGAACTGTCCTTTGTTCGAGTGCTTTGGCTATTTATTTGTTGTGTATTAGAATATCCAGACGATATGGGAGTTGCAGTATGTATAAGAATGTTTGATTTGATTTGTATCAAAACTAAAACACTAGCACACACTAAAATAAAAGGAGAATCGGCCCCAGTACAGGTTTAAGGAATTGGATGATAAGTAGTGTTTAATTCCAAAACATATGGTATTTCCATGTATATATATTAGGATTTTTAACGTTAAAATCTCTCTACTAAGTTTGTTTTGTGTAAAAGCCCACAAACTAAATATTTAATGGAAAAAAAAAATCTCAAACTAATTTTATTTAATGATTTAAAACTTAAAAGATCATAATTACCATTACTACCGATAAATCTTTAGTTAGAGATTTATACATTAAGTAAACATAGTTAAGGAGCTTTACCATTAAAAATATAAAAAATATATTTTATAATATTATCTAAAAATTAGTAATTTCAATTTCAAAAATTAGCATTTTAATTTTTTTTTGTTTGTAAATATATGAGTTTGATGTATCTTTAATATCATATTATATATGTATAAATTAAAAACATAAAAACTCAGAAAATATAAGAAAAACTAGGTGTCTTGTCCGCCTTTGCGGACCTAAAATTTATGATTATTTTATTAATACATTTTTTACTAATTGAAAGATTATAATGATAAAGTATTATTTGTGTTTTATTTTTTGAAACCAATAATATTTATATGTTCATTTAAATATTCTTACATATATTTCTTTGTAACTTATATTCACTATTAAAAATAAATCTCAAAACAAATAATATTTTTCTGTTATATAAAATTAAGAAGTTTACTTGATTAATATTTAGTTATTCTATTAATAAATCTTTTACTAATTGAAAGATTATAATGATAAAGTATTGTTTGTGTTTTATTTTTTGAAACCAATAATATTTAAATGTTCATTCAAACATTCTTACATTTTTTTGTAAATTATGTTCACTATTAAAAATAAATCATAAAACAAATAATATGTCTTTTCTGTTATATAAAATTAAGAAGTTTACTTGATTAATATTTAGTTATATATTTTTTATTGTTTTAATTTTGAACTTTTCTATTAAAATATATATTCAGATAACAACACAGTATATATCAGAATTATCTTATTTAAGAACATAATATTTAAATTTTGGATAATTCTTATGATTATTATTAATTTTAATTACTTATCTAATCACAATAATTTAATTTCGTTTTTATTTTATATATAATTTATATATTTTATTCATTAATGATATAAACGATCTTAACCACTCTAACTTTTAACGTGGAATATCCGTTACGAAAAATCACTTCGCAAATTATATTCAGATAACAACAACATATATAAAAATTATCATATATAAGATTTATCTTATTTTTTGATTTTTTTGATAAATTATTATATTAATAATTTTCAGTTATCTAAGATAATAACATAATAATCTAATTTTATTTTATAAATTTCGTTTTTATTTATATTATAAATTGTATATAAAATTCATTAAGGGTATTATAGATATTAACCGCCCTAACTTTTAACGTGAGAGCTCCGTTGCGAAAAAAACACTTCACAAATAATAGTATAGATTATCTAAGATATATCTGTAATAAAAATACTAAAAGATTAAAAAAGTAAGAAACAAGACAATATAATAAAAATATATCTTATCTAATAAAAGTCTAATAAGGAATCTTTAGATATGTTTTTATTATATATTTGGGGATTTTACATTTTTAATGTATACATATATAATATTGATGTTAAAAACACATCAACCTCATATATTTACAAAAAAATGTTAATTTTAAAATCTTAAGTTACTGATTTTTAGATAATATTACAACATTTTGATTTTTTTAATTGTAAAATTTATCAACTATGTTTACTTAATGTGAAACCCCCTAAACTAAAGATTTACGGTAATAATGGTAATTATAACTTATTAGAGTTTAATTTATTAAATAAAATTAATATGGGGGATTCTTTCTTTAAATACTTAATTCATGGATTTTACCCAAAACAGACTTAGACTTAGTTGAGGGATTTTAACATTAAAAATGCTATATATTATATTTAACATTTATCATCAACAATCATTTGAATGTAACATCCTAAGAGATTTTTCTTCAGACATTATTAACTAGAACTACGATTCACCGGTCCTTATCAAATTGGACATGAATATATAATCAGTCTGGTGCTGCCTGTCGAACAATTGTATGATGAGAACTGAGATGATTGCCATAAAATTCATGACCGCTTATTATTATTGAGATATCAGTCCAAATTTCAAGTTCTGATTCAGAAAATTGACAAAATGTAGACAACTATTTCATGTATATTAAACAAGCATTGGTAATTAGTACATTCACACTATATTTCCTGGGTATGTTGATGGCTTAACATCATTTAATAATTAATACATTCACACACTAATTTTTTTAAGGTATACAATTTAATGTGTTCGCATAAGAGATTTTTCATTCAGCTCATTTTTAGTTTCTGCGTTTTAACATTTGTAATAATGAATTGAAATCAATTAAAATTCTATTTGTATAACTACTGAATAATATAATTTTAAAATAAATAAATAAATAAATAAACATTAAGATTTGCATCAACTAAAACGTTTGAATGAGAATGTTCTTACAAACTGAACGTTTCATATCTTACCGAACTTGACTATGATTGAGGTTTTTGTTCACGAAATTAACAAATAATTGTGATCGATTATAAATTAAGGAAACTGAGATAAAAAAATACCACACACAAAGTCAGATCTTTAGTTTAGCCAAATATTATTTTACTTTACAAAGTTTTCATATCACACCAAGAATTAAAAACAATAATCACATTACTAGAAAAAATCAAAAATCAGAAAAAAAACTTTAAAAGGAAAGAGTTCGTGATATCGATTGAAAACAAAATTCAGGTGCCGAGCGAAGATATCACATTATTGGACACGCAGCTCTAGCCCCTTTCACTCGATTGTATAGTGATTTTACTAATGCTTCCAATAAATTTTTATAAGAAATTATACGTTATTGGTTGTAGACTACGTCAATTTCGCAATACGCCCAAAAATATCGACACGACGTCCAACCATTTTTCTTATTCTTAAAGTATAGTCTAATGATTATGTATGTTAAATTAGCCAAAAAAATTGTTTTGCATTTATTTTTCTTCATATTAGTAGAAGAAAGTAAGTATGGGTAAATATATGGATCCGATGAACTGAACTATATTTGAAAGTAATATTAAACAAAAACTAAAAGTAATTAGATGGATCTAAAAATTTAATATCCAGATAATCACCTCGAACCTAATACAAACTAAAGTATTTTGGATACAAAAACATCTAATTCATAACTATATACTTATATATATATTAATTATTTTAATTTTTATATCTGTTAGATATTCAAAAATATGAAAATATCTAAAATTATCAACATGACCACAAGTAGATATCTAAAAACAACACTAAATGTTCAAAATACTGATAACATTTATTTGTCCTCATCTACATATTTAAATTGAACTAATTTTTATGTAAATTTAAATGTTTAATCCTACATTATTCAAATTGTTATGTTTTAAATTATATTTTTATTTTATTTTAAGAACTTAAGAATATTTCTATTTTTGTTGAAAAATATGTAATTAAAATGGGTATTCGAACTCGAAACTGAACTCTTTTTGATTCTAACCAAATGTAAACAAAAATTTGTTAAATATTTGAATAAGATTTAAATTTCCAACTCTAAAAATCTGAAATCAAAATAAACTAAATGAATCCGAATATATATATATATATATATATATGAATATTCATTCTTAACATATTTATACGATAAATCTATAAATACAATGTACAAGAAATAATCAATAAACTATTTCACCACCATGTGAAACAATGCGGGTTAGTACCTAGTTGTATACCATAAGTACTATCTAACTTTATTCAATAAGAACCATTATGGGAATGAATCCAATAAAAAATTATTTCGAAAAAGTGATTTTGTTAAATATACATAGTAGAAAAATAATGAAGAAATGTAAGCTTCTCTATCGTGTAGAAAAAAAATGTCCGAGAAAAAAAGTGAGAGAATAGAAAAACTTTCGAAGGGATGTGTCCTTTCTCTTTCACCGTTGATTGTCTCCCACCGGGGAGTTTGTTTCGTCGGCGAGTGTCGACGGTTGTGTCCACATAGGCATAACGGTCTGGCGGTTATTGATTTCTCAACTGCCAAATCTGAGCCTTTAAATATGTGGTTTGTGTCTCTGTTATTGCATCAGAGTAAAGGAATGTTTCCTTTGTTCATACTCATCATGTCTGATCGAGTAAGAAAACAATTACAAGAGATAAATTTGGGGATTAATGACGGCGTCGTTAATCTACCATTAGAGAACTGTGAGGAAGTAATCGAGGAAAATCAATTTGCACTGATTGGGAAGCCTTTAAACCCAAGGAAACAGAACACAAGAGCTCTGTTGTATGCATTCCAGCGACTCTGGGGAGTAACAGATGAAGTGGTTGGACGTATGTTGGAACACAATAGGTTCTAGTTCCTGTTTCATTCTGAAGAGGCGTTACTTGCTGTTCTTCGCCGCGGTCCATGGTCTTTCAATGAATGGATGGTATCTCTTCAACGATGGTTCCCGGAGTTTGACGATGATGATCTCCAATACATGACCTTTTGGATCCAAATCCGTGGCATCCCATCACAATACCTAACAGAACGTATGGTTGTCCAAATTGGTCATAATCTAGGCCAGTTTGTGGAAACTGACTTCCAACCAACAGGGACTCAAAATGTCGAATATGTAAGGATTCATTTGCTTTTAAATGTTAATAATCCCCTCCGTTTCCAGCGAATGTTTAGGTTTGGAGATCAACATGCTATCCTGAAGTTACGCTATGAGAAGTTACGAGGCTTTTGCCACACGTGTGGAATGATGTCTCATGAATCAACCGAGTGCCCACAAAACCACAACCCAGGGAATGATGATGATCTAAACAATGACAATAATGATGGTGATGAAGAAGAGGGTCATCCTCTGGGTTTTGAAGTGCCTGATGAACATAAATCCCCGGAGCAGGAACATCCTCCACAAATGGATACTGGTTCTTCTGACCAAGATGCAATGCCAAGCAAAAAAAAGGAAAACAGAGTCATCTGCTCCTCCTCCAGAGATGATTTATGTTGGTTGTGAAGCCAGACAAGCTGCGGCTTACGATGAGTGTATAAAGCACATCACTAAGAGCTCAAGGAAGAAAAGAGACTCTTGCGATGCACGGCAGTGGTTTCAACGCTATCATCATCCAGAAGCAAGTACTTCACATACGTCGGTACCAAGACAACACAATCCACAAGCGAGTGACGGTATGATATCACTCAAATTACCCTAAGGAGTGAATTACTCTCTCAAATAAGAGGTTCAGTTGTAGTACTTAGGGATCGAATCACGAGGAGCTAAGGAACACAAAAGATGCAATCCTATATGAT
>JABAYD010049361.1:0-16859 GCA_014822095.1 Diplotaxis tenuifolia
TGTTTCTATGAGATTGTCACCTAGAAACCTGAACTTTGGAATTAAGATGTATTGAGTATCCTCAAACAATTGCATCCCTAGATCTATCATGTCAAGCTTATTATTATTAGGTATAGCGATAGCTAGTCTAAATAATTTTAAGTGAGCCTTATTCAACTCGCACGTAAAGCTTAACTAAAGTCGCGTCGATCGATATCCCGACAGGTGAATCGATCGACAACGTGAAAGGTGCATCGACCTATAGAATAATCGATCGACATTGCTATTGACCGAACATACTTGTTTGGGGTATTAGATCTAGTTAATAGACTCGTTTTCAAACAAGCGACAACTGATGGACTTGTTCTTATTGTGTTGAGCTCTGATGTATCATGCAAACAACTGCCTGCACCTATAAAATTATAATCTTCTTCACCTCAATAAAAGTCGTAGATCTAGCTCTTTTCTCTTAAGCTCTAAACCCCTAAATTCTCATTAGTAGAACGATAAATTTGACTAATCTCAACTGTTAACCTTTAATTCTGTCTTTTAATTTCTAAATTTAATTAGATTTAATTGGTTCTCTAGTTTCTCTTAATTTGATTCTTAAGTACTACAATGAACTTCTTGTTTGAGAGAGTAATCACTCTATAAGATAATTTGAGTGATATCAACGACTTCAGTGGAACGGTTGATTTTACCCATAAACGAGCTTATGTTTGTGAATATCGTTGTTGTAGGTTACTGAAATAGGTTTACAATTTGGATAAACAATCATACTACCCTAGAAGTAAAGTGAACAGGGCGCATTTTATATTTTCCGATGCATTCAATTTAAAGAATGACAAGTATCATGCAAACCCATTTTCTGAATGCATGATAATTTTCAACATGCTTTCCCAAGAATGAATCATAACTTCAACAATTATGTCATAAAACCTAAGACTTCTAACAACCATTTCATTGTCCAGTTTTCAAATGCTCCCATAGTAAAACACATCTATAATATTATATAAGTAAATTTTGTATGTGTCGCAGTTATGTTATTTTCTCAGGAATTTATTAGAAAAATATCTTCAACAAAAAAAAATTATTAGGATTAACTATTATTATTAATACTCAAATTATACTTCTACTATATATGTTTAACATTAGTTATATTTTGTATGTAAGCTGAAAATTTGTTTGTGTAAATATTAAGAAGTTTGTCTTTTTAGCTGAAGTAATCTGTATGTATTTGTATTTTTTTTTTCTTTTTTTGAATTATACACAGGTATCTTTGCCTCGCATAAGTGGTCTAGACTAATCACGTGTTGCTGTGTGTTGGTCATTTGTCCTTGGCGATGCCGAAATGTTAATTTATCAATGGCCGAGACTCGAACCCTGATAACTTCACTTTATTATACTTTTTACCTTCAAGTTCACAACCATCGAGATACCGTTTATCTGTTTTTTTTTGTCAGAAAAAGGGATCTGAAACAAGTACATAAGATGATTCAACAGGAAGCGGTGGCTCTAGGTTACAAGGACATTTACACTCAACTAGCAACAAACATAGTAACAGTGGTATCTACCTCGAAGTTTATAAGTTCAAAATCAGCTTTTTAAATATATTCAGTACACCTCTTTAATTTTTCATACAGAGTAACAGAGGTATCTACTCTTGTCGTCATATATAGGTCACGACGCATTAATATTCCAAGGTTTCAACGGGTGAAAGTAAGTTCCTCGACTGATCTAAGAAGTCAAGTCGAAGATGTCAAGTCGAGAATATCATCAAATATCATAAATAATTACGTTCAAATGAAGTCAACATAATACATGTATACGCATGTCGAGAATTAATATTTTTGTTAGAGAATATGTCAATTTGAACCTCTCAAAATTTCCAACACTATAGTTGATGTGAGCGAAACTCTATTTTCTAATAGTGCACCAAACTGTTTCCATAATGTCATAGTCTTGTTTATTATCGGTTACTTTTTTTTTGTAAATGTATTATCGGTTACTTTATAAAAATAGAATTATGTATTCACATTAGCTAAATGAATGTATCCGGTGTGTAAAACTCAAAGCTCGATATTAGATAGCAGGATTAAAATAATGCAATACAAATAGTTGGTTAGATGCTCTAATATTATCTTATAAAACCACTTACAGCCTTTTCAATCGCATTCTATTGTTTACTTTGAAGTAGAATTTGAAATAAGAAATGTTCCAACCACTCCATAAAGACGTAAAAGATAAATTTACTCTATAAATATATTTTTTGTTTGTTCATTAGTTCATTTTCTCTTTTCAAATGTAATATGATTGGAGAAAATCACATTCCATTAAAGAGTTATTCTATTTTTGAGGAAAAAAAATTGTATATTAGATTTTTTTAAATAACTGAATACGAAATTTATGATTCACCGGCGTCTTTCTTGAGTCATTAATATCACATACTTCCCGTTTCATGTTAGGTGTCGTTTTAGAGAAATTTTTTCGTTACAAAATAAATGTCGTTTTCGATACAAAATTTATTAATTTTACTCTGTCGTCTATTTTTCTATTGATTGATATATTGTTAGGTGTATAGGTAATTGTGTTTTTATATAGAAAATATACAAAATTAATTGTTTTATTAATCTGCCTGCACAAACCTAAATTGACACTTATATAAAACAGAGAAAGTATATCATTTAAGTAAGCTTACAAGAAAAATCCGAGTACACTGGTTCTTGCAGTTTTGTTAATATTCTATAAATTTAAATGAATAGTTTGGCCATCAAATCTCTAAAAGTATTATTCTGATCATACTCATTTCGAAGTGCTAATTACAATCAGTATTACTCTAAGACTCATCTACCTTTCGTTTTTCCTTATAAATGAAAAAGTAAAACTCAAATGAAAAAGACCGGGGAACATTCTTTATAAGCCAATTGTAGTTACACAAAATGTAACTCACTGCAGACACATGAAAATATACAGAGAAAAAAGTTTGATGTATTGTAAGGAGCTGGGTACAAGAATACTATTACCTTGATACAACAAAATTGTACGTAAGACTTATGAAGGTAAAAAGAGAAAAAAACATATAAGTAGCGATATCCAAGGACTTGCAGCATAGACCAGTCACTATTATTTGTGCTTGGATCTCCGTTAAGAGTATCGTTTCCGTAACGACCATTCAATGATGTTGCGGGTCCGGTCCTCCCGGTGAAACCCTTTCCGAATCCACTAAAAACCTCCTCTCGTTATAACCTTTGAACTTGGAAAGATCAAACCCGAGTTCACGTAGGAGAACCTGACTATCTATACTTCCCGTGTTTGGGACGCGATCTGCATGGAGGATTCGAGCCTGAGTACTTAAGATTGGTGATGAAAGTATGATTAGGAATATGATAAGAGTTCGCTTAAGGATTAAATTCGCCATAAGAAGTGATTAAGTAGAAGAAAGGTAGCTTATATATGGCTTTGGGAAAGAGAGAGAGAGAGATTGCAAAATGAGATGAAACTGAGACTTGAGAGAGAGACAGAGAGTATGATGACTTGTGTGCAATGAGATATTTCTATTTATAGAAATGACGAACATGTTAAGGAATGAGTAGGTTGAGTCTAGTGGAGAGATCACAAGATGGGATCCACAATAAATTGAAAGCCAAACCCGACTCATATTTTTGGATTATAAAACTCATGCACGCACACACAAAATGAAGGCACAGATACGATAATTGTTGGGTTATTCACTGATCGAACGAGCAAAAAAAGGCATGATAGTCTATATTTCAGGGGCCGTTTGGAATTTACTTTACATGTATGTGGTTAATTAAATATTTATAAATGTTAGACATAAGGTTTACTAAGATCAATTATATTGGTTCAATATATTCAACACTTCATTTTTTTCTTTTTAACATTTCACATCATTTTCTCTTTGTTCTATCTAACTATTTAACATTCATTTCATTTTTATCATTTTTATTTAACATTTTAATATTAAGAATATTTGTTAGTATTTATATTTAAATATAATTTATAATTTCTTTGATAATAATAATATATGTAAAATGTTTTATCTTTGCTTATAGAACTTTTGCTGATAAATATATTGAATTAGTGTATCGTTAAGTAATAATCCTTTTTAAAATGTGAAATTTTGTATTAACAAATTATTTTACTAAAATTGTGATTGACTACAGTGAACTTTTTATGATAACATTAACTAATATTGCTATGCAGTAACTTGATAAAATTATGTTACCAACCACAAACAAAGGTTAACGAGTTTATAAAGTTTTAATGTGATTTATATTATAATGAGATTAGATAAACATGTTGATATACATAATCGGTTTTTGGTTACAAGTCTATTCAATTTGGGGAGTCGGGTTGAGACTTTCGTTTATTTTTTTCTTGCATTTCTTTTTACGTTTTTTTATACTTTAAAATCAAAATAAAGCATAAAATCTCTTTTTGTTGCAATATTTAATATAATCTCTCTTTTTTTTTAAGTTTTTGCCTAGGGTATTAAAAAATATTCCACTTAACGTCAATGGCTTCTCCGTCGTACCATTAAGTTTTGACTAGATTTGATTCCTGCCTACTTATGGCCTATGTGTTGATATGAATATCTGAAATTGCGGATAAGTTCTCACAATAGAGACTATCTGTCGAAAAAAGCCATGAAAAATGGTGACGAAGAAACGTTCTTTTCTGCCGGACAACAAAATGGGGGAGGTGATTTTTTTTTCTTTTAGTTAACATGGCCGACAAATTATCTAAAACTCATCTGATTTATGTTCGTGTCCAACACATGTATACATATATGCAGTTTTTAACTTTTACTTTCATGTTCCATCGATGTAATATAAGTCAGTGGATCAAATCTCCGCTGACCACACGAATATGGATTATTGTTTTCCACTCATTTGAATATTCAGGAGAAAAGTCTATTTGTGGACTGTACCATCATCTCTGTATCTTTATCAAACTTGAGTTTAATTATTTTCTTTTTCAAAAAAAATATAAGGTGTGGACCAAGGCGTAATTTGGTAAAAAAATTATTGAGTCTGATTCAGTTGGTGAACTTATTTGATTTGATTTTTTTTTGTTCGATTAGAGAACTGAATGAATTTTGGGTGAATGATAAAGTAATAATTTAGTGGATTATTAGTCAACTTGGATTTGCAAGCATTCATATTACATTTTATTATGTGGTCATACAAATATAAATTTATTTTACAATCCATTTGAATATTTGGATGGCAAATTTTTCTCTAAATCACACTATTACTTTAAAGATTAGTCTCAGTTTTTACATGGATCTGAAATACTTAATTTCTTTTTAAAAAAGTGGTAGTTTTAGGTGTATCTAAGCATACTTGTTATTTACTACCTTTTGGAAAAAAATACAAATGTCTTTATTTCCTTTTACTTAAATGGAAAATAAAAGTTAGTTCGGAAGTAAAACAAATGACATATTAAAAGAATTGAAGGTCAAAAGGTGGACAAATATACGTATTGCCCACATGGAATATTATGTTGGAACGATTCGTATTCACATGCTCAGTAGGTCCCAACAAAGTTCATCCATTTTCAATTTTATTCGGTTATAAACGTTAATTATATAACTGATAAAGATAAAGTAACCAACGGCGACAAAAGTATGTGTGGATTATACTGAATTTTTGAGGGTAATGTGACACAGCAGAATAATCCGAGAAGAATTATGTCAATAATCAAAAAATAGTTTAAGATGGTGGCAGGAGAAAAGGCACCTATCTGTATGACTAGATTACAAGCCAGTAAATTTTGATACCCTTAAATTCGGTTGACTATTCTCAAAGGTACTACCAGAGGTAGTGATTAAAAACTCTAGATAATAATAGAATGTATTTTAGTGTTAATTTGCTAAACTAATTAATTTCATAAGCAAAATGAAGAATATAATTTTGATTTTGACATAATTGAATGAATAACATTTAATTCACATTTTTGTTTTGACGCCGAATTGTATTATTAAAGTCATTTAGACAAAACATTCTAAACAATGAGAACAAAAAAATAAACATAAAAATGGTAAACTGACATATTTTTGCGTATGGATAACTAAAAATTTTCATGTAAAAGCTTCAAATTTTCTTCTAAAATAGTTAAATCTCAAAGGAGATAATCTTTGTATTAATCCAGAAACACAATGCTTCAGATTTGATTGAGAATAATTCTACCCTCTTACTCTAGTAGGAGCCACCGAGAGAAGACTACTCTTTATATTGCCCTACTGATAATAACAGAGTAAAAAACAACCGTTCCATAGCATTTTATGTTGACTTTCGAAATAGCCATAGTTTACATCAAGAACTACATCACTATAAAGTGAAGAACCATCAACGATTGAAGTCGGTAAGACCCGTCACCATCATCCGCAGTAGATCTGTCAATTACTTTTTCTAAACAATTTAATTGAACTGAAGTTTTTGTTTTTCCAAATCCAATAAAAGAACCATACAAAAGAACTACCCAAAACTTTGTCAGATTCAAAATAATTTGACAATCAAACAAACCAAATAACAAAAAAAAAAGCAAATAAAAAAATAGAAGCAAAACGAATTAAACAAGCAGATGTCAGAGCTGCAGAAGCCTCCGATCATCGGTTTGAAACTAGAAAAAAAAAATCTTTCTTTTTTTTCTTTCTTGATGGCTAGTTTTTTTTGTGGTTTTTGATGTTTTCAGTCAATTCACATTTTGCCTGGTAATATCTTTATCATTTCCAATTTGATTTGACATAATTGAATGAATAATATTTAATTCACATTTTGTTCCAGACTATCGTTATCAACCGGTGAGAGAGAGGTAAGGGATGAAGTTGATAATTGCATATATAGAAAAATTAGAACTCTACTATTTCCTATCAGATGGGGAAAAAAAGCCGACGCCACAATTATTACCGCGCACTTCATTGCTTTCATGTATATGATATAGGTAGACTATCTACAAATAGTATATAACAGAAGATCCATTTTATTTGTATACATGAATTAATAATATTGCACATTTTTATATTATAAATATCAAAGAATAACGAATTGATAGATAAGTAGTATAAACTCTCCATAGTAGTATAGTCTTCACTAGAACATTCTATAGTTTTTTATTGTTTATGATATTTAACACCGTTTTGGCCATCTTTGATTTCCAATAATATGCACTTATCATTTGTAAATGTTTTGTTTTCAACAAGTATAAAACAATTAATTCAATAAAAATGTTATATTATATTTTCTCCAAATAGAACATAACGTTACAAATACTGAATTGCAATTGAGCGACCATATGTTGAGTTGATGGAGTGGTGATTAAGAAGAATGAGGAGTCGAATGAGAAGATATGATTTGCAGAAGAGATGTTGGCGGATTTGATGGAGGAGAAAAAGAAACCACCACGAAAGGTGGAGGCGAAGAAGAGACGATGGAAAAAGTGAGGAGACATGGGTGGAGACAATGGTGAAGATAATGTGGTGGTATCTATGAAATAATTGGTGGTGATGGTGCTGATATATGGAAGGAGTAATGGCGGACATAATACATACCGCATCTCATTTTCTATTATATATAATTATATAATAGTATAGAACATACAAGACTAAAAAATGTTCATTTCTCTGATGAAATTTTACTAACTGATGGTGGCAGCGGAGAAGTGTATAAGACAGTGGTAGAAGAAAAAGTGCATCTGACGGCAGCAGAAGAATGGTTTTTTTGGTCTTTGTACAATAGGTAAAAGAGAATAAAAAACAGTGGAAACAAGTGGAGAAACAAAAATATGAGCGGAAGAAAAGACGGTGTCAACATTGATGATGGTGGTACCGGTTGTAGATGTGGGGGTGATTGATGCTTTGTGAGGGAAGTTTATGTGTTTGTCGTATCAAAAGGAAGCAGAGATGAGAAGGAAAGAAAAATGAGAAAAGAAAAAAAAATCAAAAGAATGTGTGATCCTCGCAATAGGCAACTAACGACTTTTGGAAGAGGAAACCATAAACGAAAGTTGGTAAATAGACTAGTACAAAGCCACAAATATGGAAAATGGATCCCACGAGCGATCCGTCAAGCTCGGAGACTTTATTGCAATTCCGCTTTAAACCCCTTGAAGTGCACATAAAACCTGAAATGCTGCATCATCAAAAGTCGAGGGATCTGTTCACCATACGATGCACAAAGGCGCTATAAGCCTGATTAGAACACCTTTCTCGCCCCTTTGCTCGTCCACCTTGGGTAGATCCGCACGATGACCCTCTTCGAGAAGTTCCACGAGCAACAAAACAGAAACCCCGCAAAGCCTGAGAAATCAAAGGTTCTTTTGCTTCGACTTGCAAGGGATCAATAGCTCGATGGGATCCTGAAAACGCGATGAGAAAATTGCAGACAGAGATAAAGTAGATGAGAAAACAAAATGAGTTATTGGAGGGCTTAAAGTAGCAGACATCGACGAATCATCCAACGAACACAAAGAAGTCTCCGACTCAACTATGATAGGGTTCAACATCACATAAATACAAACAAATGCTGTGACATTTGAACGAATCATGTACTCAAGAAATACGTGCTGACCAGTCAAGAAGTACATACGATGCAATGATTCACATTTAATTCCTTGAAAAGAAGCAAGATAGATCGGCATTGATGGGAATATTTTACCTTATTTGACAAAAAAACAAATATATGATCTCCCCTATAAGGATGCCGAGTTTCCTTTTATCTTATACAATCTACTCAGTGGCTATAGAAAAATACCTTTGATGAATGAGCAAATGACTACTTTTTTTTATGAGGGCTAGAGAGAGAACTTAACAAGCCCGACCTTTATGTAGAGTGAGCTCGATTCGTATATCCAACTCGTCTCGCACTAGTAACTTTTTTCGATCTTGATTTACGTTTAATATAAACTAGATTTTCAACTTAGTTTTTCCCTAATAATTTATAAATTACCATCTAAAACTTACAAGTCAATAACAATAATCAACGGAAAAAACAAATACGGCTAAAATTAGATAAGAAATATCGTTGACAAGAAGAAGAGCCATGGAAAAATTAAACCCCTAACCCAAAAGGCAATTAGAGCAGGAGAAGCCACTAGACCGAAGTACATTGATGGATTTGTTGCAACTATTTAACATTTATACATATTTGTTGATAAAATTACAAAAACGAGTCTCTAGTTAATTCTTGTCAATCTTTGATTGATTGATTCATTAGTAGCAAGGACCAACCCACTCTTCGTGCATAATGAAAATTTCAACCTGGTTAGTAGCCATTAGACAAAAGCCATACAAAAGCTAAATTTTTAGACATGACTCTAACTGCATAAAAAATACGGATTGAAAATGATTGGAAGTTATGTACATGAAATTTTATATAGGTTTGATTAATGGTAAAGAGTGTTTAAGTAGGCACTCCACCACACAATTCACTTCGCGTTAGGAGGAAAAAATAAATATGGATTGAAAATGATTGGAACCTACATACATATAATTTTATATAGGGTTGATCTAATGGTAAAGAAGTGTAGTAGGCACTCTACCACTCGATTCACTTTGCGTAGGAAAGAATTATTTACATTGGTCAAATTACCGGTAAAGATCAGGGTAAAGTCATCTTTTAAAAACATATTGTACCTATTTTCTAATTTTGCAATTTACAGTAAAATAATGATAATATAATTGATAAAACAACCATTAAAACCATGAACTTTCATATTAAAGCAAAACAAAATCTCCAGCTCATGTTTAAGAGCAAAAAAATCTTCAACTTTCAAATATTGACCGTTTTAAGTCTCATATATTGTTGATTTGGTCAATTAAGAAACTCGAACAATCAATTGTTAACCTCGATTAAAAAATAGACCTATGTTAACGATATTGTCGTAAAAACTGATTGAACATTAATCAAACAACGTCGTTTGGTTTTGTAAGTACTTAAAACATCTTTTTCCGCAAAACCAGAACCCCAATTGGATTTCATCTTTCTCATTTTTGAGTGAGGAAGATGAAGTTGATTTGTGGGTCTAGTTTCGCGAAAAAGATGATTTAAATGCTTAAAGAAGGAAAATAACGTCGTTTGACTAGTTTTTTAGAAACAACAACGTTTAGAGAGTTAAAAGATTTCTATTTTCATGATTGAGTTTACAGTTGAATATTTAGATTTTTTAAATGGCGAAGTCAACAAAATATGAGAGTTAAAACGACTAATATTTGAAAGTTGAAGATTTTTCTTAGCTCATACATGAGTTAAAGATTTTTTTACCTTTAATTTGTGTGAATGAAATATTAGTTCAGGTCCATCCAATACACATATGACATCTTAGGTTAGGATGTCTCTTTTGGTTTAGTGGGTTTAAAATTATTTGATTAGTAATAACCAATTAAAATCCCTGTTTATAGAAAATTAAGTTTTGAATTTTCAGTTGGGAAAAAAATTTAAAATTTGTGAATTCATGGAAAATAAATTTATAATTTTTATATCTGAGATTTCTAACACGAGATCATAGGTAAGTAAGGATCTAACCCTATACGGTAATTTCCGTGGGGTAATAGATGACCGACCATTTTCGTCATTAGTATATGTATATTTATTAAAATTAATTTTAGTGATTAAGAAAATTAAAGCATATTAATGAAAGTGACAATGCCCCTTCAAAACTTTATTTGTCCTTTCAAAACCTTAGAAGACACCTAAAGTACTAGATTCTATTGTTCATTTTTAATTAGCAGTTTTCATTGCTGGCAAATAACTTGAATATTATATATATTGTAATTAAAAATAAAATGCATGTTGACTCTAACGAAAATAATTAGTGAGCTAATACGGTTAATTTTGATCCGTTGTTTCTAGTTCGCAAAACTAGAGCATATTTTAAATTCAAGAGAAAAATCAGATGAGTTTTAAAGCATATAAGAGAGACAAACGATGCAAATTATCTGTGGTTAGTTTTTTGTAGTTAACTATATGAATGAACGGTTACAAATGTTATAGATATAAGACCAGATGAGTTTTAAAGCATTTAAGAGAAAACCGATGCAAATTATGTGTGGTTTAGTTTTTTTAGTTAACTATATGAATGAACAATTACAAATGTTATAGATACTAGAGACTTTTCCCGGGCTACGCCCGGGTTATTTGTTTATATTAAATAAATTTCCATGTATTTTTTGTATATATTTCTTATATATTAATTCTTGAGCATTCTAATATTTCTTAAAAGTCACGTATCATCATGAGAATTATTCTTAAATTTATAAAAAATAGATTGGCCCATCTACACATATATTATATTTTTATTATTCTAACTAATAAATTAGTAATTTACAAAAGAACATTCTCTATTCTTTTCTTAGACAAAGAATATGAAATTACATAATATGATTAACATATATATCATAATTAATGATTATAAAGAGTAAATATTTGATAACAATTTTTTATCTTCTATACTTTTTGCTTGATTTTATATTATTAGAAAAAATAAACAATCATATTAAACATATAAAAATTATATTTTTTCTTATATGTTATATTTCATTTCTTTAAATGATTATAAATGTTTAAAGTCTCACATTGGAAATTTTATGATGAATGGTAACATTTTTTTTAATTCAGCTCATCGTTTTTGAATGGACCTTAAATAAATTTTAATGTTTAAATAAATATGCCACATACATAGTAGAAAGTGTTTTAGTTTAAAAATTGTTGCATATTCAAATTAATGTGAACATCATCAGTTTCGTTTGAAAATTTGTTATAATAAAAACTATAATGTTGCGTAAAAAATCTGAATCCAAATAACCGAACCAAATCCTATCTGAAAAATTATAGTATCTAAAGAATCGAAGCCGTACCTTATCCGAACAGAAAGTTTAGGATATCCTAGTATATTAGAACCAGGTTTATATACCTGCATATATTAATTATTTTCAAATTTAATATCTAAAAGATTATACAAAATACATAAGATGTTTTTAAATTGTCCAAAATACTTACAAATATAAAACATAGTTAAAAGTATAAGTTTTAAATAGATAAACGTTACACAAAATACCAAAAATACTGGACATATCGATTGATTTTCTATTCATGAGCTAAACTAATTTTTATTCTAAGTTAAATATTTGAACATACATTATTTAAATTCATATGTTACACGGAATGACTGTTGGGAGAGGAAGACGGTTTTATTTCCTATGTTACGTTTTCTCTATCAAAAATATTTTAGTTTTTATAATTTAAAAATAGTTCACTAATATACTAATATTAATACTGTTTATAAACATATAACCATATATCAATGTATCAACGTTCTTGTTAATATTCTTGTTATTTTTTTTGTGAACATCAAATATTGTATAATATAATTGTGCTTTTGAACTATTAAAATTTCAGATTGTGACATAAAAAAAGGAGAATATCTCTGATCTACGTTGTATGCTATAACTTTACTTTACATATGTTTTTGTTATGTACACGGATTTGAGACACTCTTACTTAAAACAACCTCAGCATCATCAATAGAATAACATTCCTACCTTGAAATATGAATCAATGGATGAAAACTTTGAAGACTTGGACGTTTCTTCAGGGAACGGAAGGAAAAGACCGACGACAAAAGGACATTTAGAAGCTCCCAACAAATCTTGGTGTTCAGGGATTACATAATCCTTATTTTTATATAGAAATAGATCAGACTGATAGAGGACCTGAAAATAAATTTTCAAAAGACATGCGAAACTTGTGATAAGACATTCTCTTGTGTCAATTTCTTTTTGGTAAAAAAGGAATATAAAATGTACTTCTCCAGCATAATGGGCAACCGTAAAATCTGTTCGAGAAAGTTTTGGTTTGATGAACCTCTTGTGAGCCTTAAAAGTCTGGTATAGCTTGAAGACTCCATAGTAAAAACAACACCACCTTTATCTGCAGATGGGAAAAAAAAGAAGAAGAAAAGGGTGAGATGAAAATTCATTATGATAACGATATCTTTTCTTGATTAAACATTGACCTTTTCTATAAGATCAAGAACATCTTGATTGTCGACAAATTCATGCAGCTCCAGTCTATTGCTTCTTTGTGTATTCTTCCTGTTTTGTTCCATCTTGAAAACGTGCTGAAAAATAGCAAAAAAAACAAATAAATTTAAAACCAGAACTGGAACCAAAAGAAAAAAACCGGTTCCACTACAATTAGAACATGCCTGATTGAAATGCTGCTGCAACTGCTCATTAGTGAAATTAATACAAAACTGTTCAAAACTGAAGCACAGCGGTATTAGTAGAGAATAGATGAATCCATATTGTGAGTTTTGGATCATGTAAAGGTTCATTACCTGTTAGTTTTGGCTTATGCAAAGTTGCTAAATATGAAAGTTAATAATTACTCTCTTTGCCTATCTACCACAAAACTCAATATATATAACCAAACCATAAGAGCCTCAAATACTTCCAGCTTTTTATTTCACATAGTTCAGTTTCCAAAATACTGCACGTGACTTCAGAAACTTTATCTGTTGGCAGCAGATTGTCAACAACAAAACACATAGAAAAATGTTGCTAGTGTGTCCATTGGCGAGTAACTAACTAATGTGTGGAACTATAATAGGCTCTGTAAAAAGTAAGGGGGTTGAAATTAAATGTAACTTACCTCCATGAACCTCGCAAGGTATAGCTTAAAGGGTTCCAAGTAATCCTCAAAACCTAACGTTGACATTGCCCACAACAAATCTTCACCATTCACAGTTTTCTATTTCTCTTTCTGGCACTTGTCACTGGCCCGAATTAATCAGAAATTCAAAACTCCAAATCAGATAAAAAGGTTAAGACTTCATAAGCTACAAATTAACCTAATAATCTTAATTCCGAAGAAAAAATTTGTTGTTTCCATTAACAAATCAAGCACTAAATTCATCCCACAGATATATAAAATTCAAGCCTATATACAAATCAAAGATCTGACGGAAACTCATATCAACGGGCAAGATCTACATATTTTAGTAATCTAAACCCAAACAGACATAGATTCTACATCGAAAAGTGAAAACAAAAAGATTGTTTATGACGGTGAGATGGATGGCCTCAAGCAATTCAGGGTCTTCTACGTTTCTTCCATTGTCTCTGTTTCAGTTGCAGAAAAAATCAATCTAAAGTCAATTCCCTCTATGACTTCGTTCTCAAAGTAACATAAACAAATCTAAGAAAGACATACGCTTTGGTAATGGCAAATTTTGTTGTTCTTGCCAGAAGAATCGAGGTAGACATTAACGTTGACAACATTCAGCCCCAAGTTCATGAGTGCATTCATCTGGACAAAGCATTCGATATCAGATAAGAAGGAAAGAAGTAAAAACAGCAAGTGAGTAAAGGAGAAGAGTCATTCACAGTGTCAAGAAGAGCTCCAAGACGGTCGTATAAATAAGAAAATCAGAAGGGAGGTGAAAGGAGTCCATTATTTGTGATGATGGCAACGCTTGATTAAAACAGAGAATGGAGCGATCTAGAAACGAAAGAGAAACGAAAGAGAAGCTGAGAAATCTCAGGAATACGAAAGGAAGGAGAGAAATGCGATAGGAAGGAGAGAAAGGCGAGATGAATTAGGTATTACCGCTTCAGAAATAAACCAATCCATATCAGAACCGAAAACCATACAATTAAACAAAACCGAATAATAAAACCAAACCGGAATACATTGTGTTCGCTACAAATACGCGTCTGAGGTGGACAATTGAAGAGCAATGATTGGTCAAGTATATATTTGAGGTGGATAGGCTGAGAAGGCTTAAATAAGCCTTTTTAATAGAGTACAGATAAGATCCAAAACAAAAACCAATACTGAGAGGAAAGATGTATGAATTTATTTTAAAAGTTTCAACTAAATTCTTATGGAAAATTCTTTAACTACACAATATTAATAAAAATATCTCAAAATATTATTAGATAGATTTTAAATCACTGATCTATACATTTGTAATATAGAACATCTCAATTAAAAACCTGCAACAAAAATCAGTCTTCTTTCAATATTCTTAATTTACAAACATCTTTTTTTTATTATCAATATAAACAGATTCATGAAAACTCAGAAAACTAAATTGATAACTTTGCATTCATAATTCACTTGGTATGTGATAAATAATATTCTTTATGTTTCATTATAAGTGTCATTTTAGTTTTAAGCACACGGATTAAGAAAAACAATATTTTTTTTACATATATTCTATATAAAAATACAATTATCTATACACCTAATAATAATTCAACAGTGAAAAATAAATTACATAATAAAATTAATAAATTTCACATTGAAAACCAAAAACGACACTAATTTTGTAACGTAGAAAAATTTCTCTGTGATCCTTAATATGAAACGGAGAGAGTGCAATTATGCACTCACTTTTTCCAAACTCTAAATGAGATTCAGACACAACATCATTCATCCAATGAGTTGTAGTTTATCAATCAATAATATAAATCATATAATTAAGAAATATACAGTTGATTTTGTTAACAAACCTTATATTGACAAGGTGCAAATATAATATTTAGTTAATTGTACTAATATCAATGCGACAATATTTGTGATTTTTTCAGTTATTATTTTCTGTTGGTCGAGACTAGTTGTTTTTTTACAATTTTATTGGAATGTTTAAAATTGAATATATTGTTAATGATGAATGTAATTAAGAACATTTATATTTCCATTATACACCCCACGCTCCCTTGACCATTTGGTAATCAAATTCCAAAATCCCGTGAAATGTCTGTCCTCACTTGAGTAAAGCCTTCGTACATACTCTCTCCGTTCGTATTTATTTGACGTTGTACGACTTGACACATAAATTAAAAATTTTTTGACACATAAATTAATTTTTTTTAGTAACCTTTATTAAAGCTTAATGTTAAATTGACTTCTTCTTTTTGTTTGTTTACATCAAAATGATTAATCTATTACTCAAGTTTGAAAATGTATGAAAATCTAAACCAAAATAGAACAACTAATATACACAAATTTTCGATAGAAATATCTAGCAGTTTTAGCTAATGAATCAGAAATCCTGTTATGTGTTTTAGGAACATAAAAGATCTTACAAATCTAGGAAAAAACCCATGTTTTGTGTTTATTTGATTTCTTGTTATTATCGGAAAAAGGGCAGAAACAAATTTTACTCTGTTATTTTTGGGAAATTGTGAGTAAGAGCACATTCAAGATGCCCTATTTCATCTTTACACTAATCATCTTTATCCTTATTTTTTTGCTAGAAAAAAGACCCAACTACCCTTCTTTAATCCGCCGTAACCACCGCTGCGTCCAACTCCTCAGTCCAAGCCGCGTCGTCATTCCGAAAGCTCACATCGAGCAGTACAGATTCGTCAAGCGAACGGTTCGGAAGGCTCGGGTTGAAAGGTTGATGATTGGTGGCCGAGAGCATCGGATTGAGAGGCTCAGGCTTTGTTTCTCGAGCAACGGATCGAGCAGTCTGGGTTCTCCAAGTATCTTACTCTCAATCTCAGCTTTGCTAGCACGTTCACCAAGCCCATTAACATCCTTTTGAGCATCTTTAAGGTATTTTTCTAGTTTGGATACTTTGTTCAAGATTCAAGGCTTCCTTCTCAGCTCCAAGCTCAGCCAAAGCTCTCTTCAAGCTTTCAACTTCTGTTTCAGAACTTCCCACATACTCACTCAGCTGACTTAACCCTCTTCTACTTGTGGCACTGTCAGAGTCATAAAACGGCTGGATTCCAGGTGGGGTTTTATCCGGCGTGTGTGGCTCAGAGCAAGAGGAAGAAGCAGTGTCCTCAATCATGTCGAAGGGTACTTGGTTAGGGAACGCCTCGGCCATGGTTTTGTGAGCATGAC
>JABAYD010049362.1:0-10682 GCA_014822095.1 Diplotaxis tenuifolia
CTTTATTTAGAGCTTTTAATAGAGTAAAGATACTATAAACAATAAAAATACATAATTTAGGAAGTGTTCTACTATAAATAAAAGCAGTTGTTTTTTTGGTTTTCACTGTTTAGTAAAAATAGTTGTTATTTGCCTTAAAATAGTTCATAGTTATTATATCAAATTTATAAACTAAAATAAAAGATCAACTATGTTGAAAAATAAATTAAAATAGATAAATAAACAGTAAATTATTTCTAAATAATAATCAAACAATTTGCAAATAGTTCATAAATAACAATAACAAGAAGAGACAAGTAGTTCTAGTTTGTAAGCTCGGCCTTAGCAAGTAACTAACTTCTTTTCTTTTATATCCAAGTTTTATATTTTAAATACGGATCCAAATACAAGTCAAGTCAACAAAATTACTCAAAGCTTTCTAAAGTAACTAAAACTATAAGTATTTGTTTTTAATAAATCAAATACACAAATATTTTATTATAACTGAAACATTCTTTGAAACAATATTATCTTATGTATTATTTACAGGAATTGTTATTCATATTTAAATTATTGTAAAGTTTTCATGAGAAAAAAATAACTTGGTCTACCAAATTTAGAGACGACTGATATATTTTCATTATAAAGTCGTGAAGCAGCATCATCATGTTTGTGTTCGGTTCCTTTCGTACTATTTGCATTTCTGTTGCCAAGTCTTTTTCTTGGTCGACAAAACGACAAAAATGGACATTCACTCCACTACTATCACACGTGTTAAGGTTTTGTATCATTCACGACAAAGAAGAAATAATTACAGAAATACTCCCTCCATTTTGAAAAAAAAGAATCACTTTGACATTTTTTCACACAAATTAAAAAATAATTAAAATACATTAAAATGTTTATTAATTACTCATATTAAACAAATAGTATTTAAACTAAATGAAATTATTTATTAAATTAATAATCTGTAATTAAAATTAAGCTAAAAATTGTTTTAAAATTCTAAAATGATACATTTTAATGACAAAAAAATATTAAAATACCATTTAATATGAAATAGAGAAAGTATTAGGGCAAGTAATGATCAATGTATACCATTTCCTAGATTATAAAACTAATTTGATACATCATTTGATTAAAATCCACTAAGTGGTGGAAATCTCATCCAAATTATCTGAAGAAAATTTGTTCGAACATTTCTGGATAAAAACCTCATAGTTTGAAATATCAGTTTTATAAATAATATTATTTATTCTTTATGAGCTAGAAAACAATTTTAATTAAAAAATACTAACTAAAAACATGTATTAAGCATGATAAATTTTTCATTTAATTTGATGATGAATGTAAACTCTATTTACGTTTTGGAACTTTTCAATTGTTATTATTTTTCTTATAAAATACTCCATCTGTTTCATAATAAGTGTCATTTTAAGTTTCGGTACACGGATTAAGAAAATAATTAATTTTACATATTTCCCGTATAAAAATATAATTACCTATACATTAGAATAGAAAAAGAAAAACGATACTTATTTTGCAACGAAAAATTGTCTCTAAAGTGACACTTATTATGTAACGGAGGGAGTATCTATTTAGCTTAAGGGAAAATTTGAGTTTCTGGTGGGACCAACTAACAAACGGTTTCGTTTGTCATCCAACTAATGTATATGTTTTCTTAACTTACCTTGCCTCAACTCTTTAAGATTGTGGGGGATTGTAAGTGCTTTTTAACTTGCCTTTTCAATTAAATAATTATGTCTTTGATTTAAAAAAAAAAAAAATTGTGCCTGAGACACGGAGTTTAGAAGATGACTGCTCGTATTGCACCCAGGTATTCAAAAAAAGAAAGAAGAATATGACCTGCTCCAGCTATCACCTTCCTCGAAGTTGCCTTCTTTACCCTATATATATAAACGACCTGTTTTTTTTTTTTTAATTATAAAGTTTTCTTTTACTTCTTAACGGTTAACGACCAATGCACAGAATCTCCGAAGATCTGGAATCTGGTCTCGGCGGCTACTATGTTCCCACAACTCATGATGCCTCTGCCCCTTCACCTGCACCTGCAGATATTGAAATTGTTATCGGTGCCTCTGCACCTGCAGATGACGTGGAGTCCGGCACTAATGTTCAAGATGGCGAGTCCATAGCTCATTATCTTCGTAGCTCGTGTTGGGTGAGTGATTTTTCTTCAAATGAATAATCTGTTCATCTCGTACGCATACTTTCTTATACTACCAGTGTACTTGGTTGAAGTCAAGGAGAAGCAGACCAAATGATGATGCAGTAAGCGTATCATCTCTCATATTTAGTTAATCACAAATTTTTCCTTCTTTCTAATCTATGTTTGTTGCCCTGTGATGAAGCCCGTACGTGATCATCCAGAAACAGAACCACCAAACGGTACTGTCTTATTTTCCATACTGTGTAAAATATTTACTAATTCACTACTGATTTGATTTCGCTTCTTTGTTCTGCTGTCTTCTCAACCTCAGCTACTGGCGGCTTTGTGATTAGATTGGACAAACTCATTGAAGTGGTCAGAGATCGTGACCTTCAAGCTCTGAATCAATATAATGGGGCAAGCACTTCTGATAACTGCTATTTATCAATTCTTCTCTCCTGTCTCTGTTTCTTTGCTTATGATTTGCTCTGATAGGTTGGAGGGTTGTCATCTCTGCTGAAGACTGACCTTGAAAGGGGCATTGAACGGCGTGACGATGAGATACTGCAACGTAGGCAGACATTTGGGTCAAACACATACCCTTCCAAAAAGGGAAAGAGTTTCTGGGTATATATATATATATATATATGCAATTGTTAAATAACAAGTATGTTTTGTTTTGTTTGGCAAAACCCTCTGTTTTTCAAATTGTTTTTTTTTGTTGTTGTTTTTGTTGTTGCAGAGTTTTGTCTGGAAAGCTTGTCAGTTTCCTCTTTCCCTGGTTATGATCATTGCTGTTGTAATCAATTCACTCCTCCTGCGAATAAAAAGAAAGGTCAGTGGTTTCTTCAGAAGATGATGATATAGCCTTCTTTCTTGTAATTAAGATTATCAGCTCGATTTTGCCTGCAATTCATGTTAATTAGCAAAAAAGTTTTGGTTGTACATAAATAATATATAGAAACTTGGATCAATTTCCTTACCACCAGTTAGTTTTAAGTTGAAATTCTATGATAATCTCGAATTTAACATCTAACTTAACATAAATAGCATGTAGTTTTTCCGTTAAGGGAGTTTTTTTAGAATTGAACTCTACTAATTATTCTGTATTTAACCCGAACCAGATCCAACCCAAAATGGACCAATGTCCAGTTTCAGTTCTAGTAAATTTATCTGATGGGTATTTATTATTCATGGGTACATGTTCGGTTTTGGTTTTTACGAGAAACCGAACGGGTACCCGATTAAATTAATTTCTCTGTCTAAAAAATAAAAATTTGAATCTCCATATGTTGGAAACCGGATTAGACATGCCTAGTGACAAATGATACCACTAGACTACTTTAGTTTCGTTGTATTTAACTATATATTATTAATATATATATATATATATATATGGATTTAATTTTCCATTTAGAAAATGATAAACAAAATCAATAAATAAATATGCAAATTATTTTATTTCATAAATATATATATACGATTCACATAATGATGGGGTATCCGGAACCGACCTGAAACCGGTGATACCCAACTTCAAATCCCAACCAATATTTATTAAGTAATTATTGGGTATCTAATTGATTTATCTGAAAGATCCAGACCCAAACGGATCTTATCCGAACCCGACCTGAATAGAAGTTCCAGTCCTAAGCTTAAATTTATTTTCCATATTTAACTCTCATGACTCTTGCAGGCTATCCACGATGGATTGTATGTCGAAACTTGCGCCATTTCAGCCACTGTCCTTGACATCATTTTGAGAGGTATCATCTTTGATGCTTGGCCGACTCTAAAACTTGTTTTCGCATTCATGGTCCTTTGAGATTTTGGAGGCTGTGGACGACTTAGTGAATGTATTGATAATAATTTTCTTTTTACGTATTTGGGGCCTATACTATTCTATACCTATGTAAGTTTTTTAAAACAATTTGAGACTATAGAATATACCAATGTTTCATTTGGTTATGCCTATTGCCCAGGACCTGCCACGTTTGCACTTCAATTCACAGACGTGAGAATAGGGAAACAATCTGATTTATTTTGTCTCTCATCCCGTTTTGCAGCTTTTACCGAGTACAAGCAGTCTCGTCAGTCTGAAAAGGCTAGTGAGGAGAAGAGAAACGTACCACAAGACGTATGTTGCTGCAAAAAGTTTTCTCCTGTCATTTTTATTTTATGTTAGGTGTCCTGAACGTTTTCCGATGCAGGTCACTAGAGGTGGCAGAAGACTCACGGTTTCTTCTTATGATTTAGTTGTTGGCGATATTGTACCCCTCAAGAATGGTTGTCAGGTAAGCATTGACACTTTTGTTTCTTGAGGTTCACACTTCAGTTTTTCTGAACTCTGGTCTCAATGGTGCAGGTACCTGCAGATGGTGTCCTGTTTGTTGCAAACTCGTTGAAGATTGACGAGCAAGAAATAACTGGCTCACATTTGATTGTAAGATGTGCTCGTGTTAATGCGCTAAATGATTACCTCTCTCCTGTATTTCTAATCACCCTTCTCCAACATTATCAGGTTCAAAAAGATATTCTAAAGGATCCATTTCTTTTATCTGGTTCGAAAGTGATAGAGGGCATAGGGACAATGCTGGTAAGCTCTCTAGGCACGTCTTCGAAGTACATTTGAATATTCTTCTAAGAAAAAAATTTCTATGTACTTAAAGGTTACAAGTGTTGGAATAAACACTGAATGGGGAAAAACGATTGAGACACAACTTGAGATGGACGAAGAAAAACCCTTTCAGGTATGTTTTATTGATTATTACTTCCTTGCTACCATCAATAGTTTGCGCATTTACCACTTTTGTTATATTGTACTAGTTATACGTTAAACGGCTTGCTATTTCTGCTAGTTGGTTAGTCATTTCGCTAGCTTCAGTTGCTTGTATTGTTCAGTTATGCAGGTAAGTCTGTCTTTTAATGATGTACCCACCGCACTTAGTTCTGCTTTCAGCTCTAGTTTCTGTAGCTCCATCCTGGTGCTTAATAATGACCCTTTTTATTTCAGATACTTTAATGGCCAAACCAACAAATCAGATGGAACTCCAATGTATATCCCCGGAAATACCACTTTCGATGAAGCGATGGGATTTGTGATAAAATCCCTCAGTTTTGGGGTATGTGGCTTCTGAACTTTGCCAAGCCTTAGTGCCTATAGAGCTAAGTTAAAGGAAATTCTGTGTAATATTACTTTTGCAGATGGGGACAATAATAGTAGCAGTGCCTGTTGGACTTTTTCTAGCTGTTCTCGTGAAGTAAGACTCCTTCCTTTTCTTGCTTAGTTTTTTTTTTTTCTCATAATTATGGTCATCATCTTGTTTCTCATCTTATCATTTTCCACACTACTTCAGCCTTGCAAATACAACGAGAAAAATGATGTCAGACAACGCTTTGGTACTCCTTTTATACTGTAAATTCTACAGTGTCTTAAATCACAATATGTGCTAAACTTTCATAAATGTCTTTCAGGTTCAAAAACTCTCAGCATGTGAAAAAATGGGATATGTCACAACTATATTGTGTCATAAAACTGGAATTTTGACTTTGAATAAGGCAAGTGTTTTCTTGCTCCTCTTTTACTTCTAATTGGGTACCAATTTAAGCATTTCTTTACTGCTAAGCAGATGTCGGTGGTTGATGTCTGGGCTGGAGGAATAAGAATACAAGATATGGATGATGTCTCACAGTATACCTCGATTCCTACAGAACTAATAATAGAAGGCATTGCCCACAACACAAATGGTAGTGTTGTTTTTGAAACGGTAATTGTGTCCAACCAGATCACGGTGTTCATCTGGAGATAATTTGATAAGCATTATTCTTATTAAGCTCATAATAAATTATAGGGAGTCACTGAACCAGAGGTGTATGGATCACCAACAGAACAAGCCATCCTTAGCTGGGGGAATAAGGTTCAGCTTCTTTCTAAGCTAACATTACTACTTGCTAATTGCTATTAAGTTTATAGCTAATGACTATTTAATTACTCATGTTTTGTAGTTGGGAATGAAGTTTGATGAGGCTAGGTCAGGATCACCAGTCCATGTTATACCATTCAATCCAAAAAAGAAATATGGAGGCGTAGTGTTACAGGTTACATAACCTTTTCTAAATATCCATGTTTACAGTTGACACATATAGCTGTGCTATGTTTGATTCTTATTGTACTTATACAGTTGTTTTAATTACTTCATATTTATTCATTTATAGGTTGGTACAGGGCACCACGTTCATTGGAAAGGATCTGCAAAGGTTATTCTGAATTCATGCAAATGGTATATGGATGGGGCCAACAACCGAAAAGCTATTGGTGAACAGAGACGGGTAGTTTGTTTATGAGTGTATATTAGGAACTCACAAATATTTATTTATTTATGTATTTATTTATAAGAGTCCATTATTCATTCTTTAGGAGATGGAAGGAATAATTGGAAACATGTGCATGAGAGGAATGCGTTGTGCGGCACTTTCTTATCAGTCCTATGATCCCGGAAGTCTTCCAACGACGGATGAGGAACTTTCTACACTACCACAGGACCTTGTTTTGTTGGCTATTATTGGTATAAAGGTAAAAACACTCATTTCAATAATTAAAATTTGTATCAATGATAATTGGTACCTATCAAATCTTATAATTATCATTTTATTTATCCAATATGTTGACTAACGTGCAGGATCCTTGCCGGCCATGTACAAGGGATGCGGTCGACTTGTGCAAACACGGAGGTATCAAGGTGCCTGTTTCACCATTCTTCTGATCCTGAATTTTTGTTCTCTCTAATAAATAAGATTGGCGTAGATGTATATTCTGAGTTGCTATAGCTTGTATGGCAGCACCAAGCCACCGACCTACCATTAACAACTTTCTAATATGCGGTGACATACCATTAAGCAATCTTTTTTAATCTTGGATCAACGTCAACTTTCAGGTTTGCATGGTGACGGAGGATGACGTTTCGACTGCACAAGCAATAGCAATGGAATGTGGGATACTGAGGGATACAGCGGGCCAAAATATAAGGACAGCAGCTCAGTTTTGTGATCTTACTGAGCTAGAAAGAGAGCAGATCGCGGGAGACATCTTAGTACGAATCCATTCTTACCCATTTTTGCTTTAACATATTCAGATGTGAATGAAATTACGGGATAAGATAATAAGGATTCAGTATGAGTTATGATACTTTCACACGCACCTTGCAGAGTAATTAACACACTATTCAATGTGAAGGTTTTGGCTCAAGCTCTCCCGAGGAAAGTCTTCTGTTTGTCAAAGCACTTAAGAAAAAAGGGTATGTAGTTGCAGCCACTGGGATGGGAATACATGATACAAAGACTCTACGCACGGTCTGTTATCATATACCAATGCTCAAAAACTATCAAATTATCTCAAAGAGTATCAGAAAAGACATATAAATAATCACTTAAAAAGATTACTGTTTTTCCTTGCGCAGGCGGACGTTAGCCTTGCAATGGGAAGGGGAGGGACCGCAGCAGCAAAAGAGAACTCCGATATCATTATACTGGATGACAGTTTTGCTACGATTGTCAAGGTTAGTTCTATAGAATGCATTCAACAAATAGAGCTAATTTTTGGACAATTCAGGTCATCCAGTGGTGTCGATATCTATACACGAATATCCAAAGATATATCCTATTCCGGCTCACTGTGAGTGTATCAGCCGTGGCCATCTGTGTAGTCGAGGTTGTGTTTTATGATGCATTTCCACTTAATGCCGTGCAGGTTCAAAATTTTTATCCCTTTGTTACATCATCTTCTTCCAATCCTGTACTAAAACATTTGTCCTATTTACTTTTCCCTTATGCAGCTTTTGTTGCTTAACCTTATTGTCGACGTCTTTGGAGCACTAGCTTTGGCTTACAGACCATCAGCTCGCAAGCTAATGGGAAAGCCACCAGTGGGTATAAGGTACACAAAATCTGAATAGTATCATGCAAGGATAATGGATTAATAAGTTTTTTTTTTCCTAGGAAATATAAGCAAATTGATCATTTATGTGTATACCTCTTTCGTTTGTTTTTCCTGCAGAGACCATCTTATAACCAAGACAATGTGGTTTAAAATAGTGATACAGGTATGTAAACTCTAATGTTTCCAGATAGCAAATAAACACATACCCTTGGTCATAACCTATAAATAATGCTTCCATCCTCCAGGTGATTTACCTAGTGTTGTTGCTGGCGCTCATACACTCGGATAATATACTGAAGCTGGATCATGGTCATACTGGTGATGCTGAAAAAGTGAAGAACACATTTATTTTCAATTCTTTGGTTTTCTGCCTGGTAATGTTTGGTTAAGTTGATCACTTCTGTTTTCTTCTACTTTGGTATCTTTTTGACCCAAAAAGAAAATAAAAATGCAGGTTTTTAACGAGTTTGAAATCCGAAGTGGAGAACAAACGTTGAAAGAAATCCTCAGGGACAATATGTTTATCGTTACCATAACCTGTACCATTATTTTTCAGGTAAGCCCATATCTACAAGTGAACACAACATTTATCTACTTTTTTTACTCATTTCCTAATCATATTATACTTTTTTCCTTTTGTGGCTTGCGTTACAGGTCATCTTGATAGAGTTCCTAGGAATATTCATTTCCGCCGTTAGGCTTGACTTGAAAAAATGGCTCATCTCCATCCTTGTGGGATTTCTCAGCCAGGTCGCCACTCGATTTCCTGTGGAAGCTTATCAGTACTACCGCCACTGATTACTTTTGGCGGTAGGAACCTAATTCACTCCCAATCTTCTAATTTATCACAAAAAGTATCATACTTTGGATTTGACAAGTACTTATCTCAACTTATTACATTTCTCATTTTCAGGTAAAGTTTTGAAGCACCCAAGCATCCCCAGTAGCATTTGGACGCTTGGCAGGCTCTATTGTTCTCTGAGTGATAAGTGCACATTTTTGAGGATCTTATTTGCATAGAGTTTTCCTAAAAGATTCTTTTGTAATTATTATACCTTTTTCATCATTAAATTCACTACTTACAAACTGCTACGACAGTGATGGTCAATACTAACAAGTGACTACACTTGTATTGACCCTCTTTGATGATCAATACTAACAAGTAACTAAAGTGTAACTAAAAAAGCATTAGTATTGACCAAAATTGATGGTCAAGAAACTTATAAACATACATCAAATTAAATGCAAATGCATTCTTTTCCAAAATGAAATAAAATTTCAAAAGATTCAGTTCATACGACAAAGACAAGGATACTTGTTGAGATTGAACCCCATATAGAGAAAGAGAAGAAACCGAATTACTCAATCCAAACTAACCGATTTCGCAAACCTAGTCAAAATCATACATTTAAATGTAATATCTTTTACAGTGTTCCAATTCAGCCATAACATAACAATACACTGCTTGATAAACACTACAATAATTGACTTCTTGAAGGAGACAGAGAAAGAATCAAACTTGTTTTATACACTGTTTTTTTTTTTTTCAAAGTTCCTGTGTTAAGTTTATCCAGTGAGAAAAAAATAACAAAAAACTTGTAACCTGACCCATAAAATTTCCAATTTTGAGCACGATGATTAACTTAGAGAGAAACTTACACAGAGAGCTTGTTGTTTGTTACGGACATGACTCTTCTCACCTTATCAGGCTGCAACTGCATTAACAATCACAAGATAAGAAACTATAACATGAGTGTGATGGTTAGTGAATTGAGAAACTTTCAAACCTCTTTATCAACAGCCAATGCTGTGTAAGCAATGAAAGCATGTTCTTCCGTTTCGAAATTCACATCCAAATTACTACAAAATTAGGCAAAAAAATAAACTATTACAATATAACCACAACCCCTAACCAAAAAAAAAACAAATTTCATGAAGTCTATATAACAGTGTGATCCTCAAACTATAAACCCCTACAAAGGTAAGTAAGTGCGAATTAACCTAATTTAGCACAGATAATGAAGTATAGGCTTTTTAATGTGGGTAAAGATCGAAACTTTGGAGTCTAAATCAAAGAACTTGTCAGAACTAAGATTTCAATAATGGAATCAGTATGTTCTATCACTNNCAAAGTGTCAATGGAGATTGTACCCAAAAAAAACTGAAAAACTATTTCTTTTTTGTCACGTTATAAAAAGAAAATAGAGAATCAGCAAAACGGGCTTTTAAGCGGGCCTCTTCTAGCCCAAGACTTTTCATTGCGATGTGAGGAACCCGTAAACAATGGTCGTGAAGAGTATATGCCGCGGGAATATTTTGCAGGGAAGGAATATTACTTTGAACATACCAGAATCTCGTCTACTCATTTTTGCTATCTCTTCGCTCTATCTCTCTCTCTCTCTCACAAAGCTGTTTCTGGTTTTACAAACTAAAACAAGATCATTAACAAAGCTTGTTACAAGAAGAAGAAAGACATCATCCACCGAAGATGGATGTTTTTTTGAGCTTTGGTTTCAGACAGACGCAGTACCAGGCATGTCCTCTTCTCATCACTTTGTTAAGATATGTCTAGTTGCTAAAGTTCTCGTCATAGTTAAG
>JABAYD010049366.1:0-25398 GCA_014822095.1 Diplotaxis tenuifolia
AAATAATTTATATATAAGCTTCATCTCGCGCAAATGCGCGGGTCTTAACCTAGTGTGAAGTAAATCGCATTCAAATCAAGAAGCCATATACCAATGACTTTGCAGCTAAAGTAAGCTAATTAAGTGCAATATTATAAAAGTTTTTCAAGTTTGATCTTGCGGAATGTTATTAAAGATAAAAATTCTAGCCAAATTTTAAAATGAGAAATTCAATTTGAAAGTAAAAATAAATACTAAAAAGTTCTCAAACTATATTTTAATTAAATATTAATATAATTTATAAGAAACTCCATTTGATAACATCTAATAATGATGTTTTAAGACCATTTTCAATCTATTTTTATATTTATATAATTTTTTAAAATATAATATTTATATTATAGAGGTAGATTTGCTCTAATGTATGATTTTATAATATAAATTTTCTATTTATATGAGAAAATATAAAATACACTATTCTTCATCTCTAAATATAGAGAAAAAATAAATTTCCTTTATATTTTTTCTAAAATTTCTCTATTTTAGAGAAAAATATTGAGAAGTATTTTTGGAGATGCTTTAAGTGATCTATATTGTAGTCTTGTGTATCCCAGTCTTGTAAGAGTTTACAAAAGTCAAAGGTGAGAAATATAGAGCAAAACAAAAAGGCAAAGAGTAGTTTGGACTTATAAATGATTGGTAAATATCAAGGCAGATCTCTCATATTCTAAAAAGAAAAAGAAAACGGTGAAGAGAAAAAGATTGTAAGTTCAGAGTGGAAATGAAAAACATGAGCTCCTGATCCTTCTTTGTGTCACCATTACATAACTATTACTTTCACATTCTCTTTCTTATTTTTACTTTTGTTTATTAAATCATCAATAAACTGTTAGTCAGATTGACAACTCAAGAAAAAGGAGCAGTGAACAGATCAGCTGAAAAGAAACGATTTGACTAGTTGGATGTTTTCTGAAAATTCGGTAAAAGTGATTATCCATCACTTCGAAAGCTCGACGCGCAGCAGAAATATTCGACAGAACGTGTATACTGTTATACAAATGGTTTTTGTAACCTTTTGCTATCATAAAGTTGGAAACCGATTTCAACTCTAATATTGTGAGAAAATCAAGAAAATCCTCAAAGCCGCTCTTATGAGCAAACTTTGTTTTTTTTAATAATCTAGAACTATGTAAATATTTATGTATAAAAAAACTTACAAGTTAGACAACTGTGGACTATAGAAACATTGTAATATGTTTGGACTCAAACCTATGAAGTTATGTATATGCATCATTTTGGTTCAAAATCTCTTTTGGGTGCCGGGAAGCATTGTGAGATTGATTCGGATGTGAAAATGGTGATCCCGATGAGCCTGTGGATCCCCCATCAGAGTAAATAGGTGAATCTAGCAAATCCTGTAAGGCTTGGTTCTCAGGAGGAGGGTACGGTGTTTCTGCCCAGAAATAGAAAAACAAAAATTCAATTCTCGACGAAAGTAAAAGTTAAAACCATCGTTTTGAGAAATGGAAGTTTAAAGTTTGGACAAGTCTTAGTTTTTCGTTTTACCGAACAGTGTCTTGAGAGATGGCTTCCTTGGTATCTTACTCTTCCGTTTCAGTTCCGCTGCGTAAATGTCGAACTATTATGAGCCTTTTTACAACAACCGTAAAGTAACTACGTCTTGCTAAATTCGTAAATGTGAGAAAGGAAATATATATGTACTGACCCATGCCAGGGATATGGTGTTCATCAACAATCTCAACATTCTTGAATGTATAACCAAGGAAATTTACATCTTTAGATGAGATCATCTGCAAATAAGTTTGTAAACAGCTGGTACGAATGATAGAAATAGAAATACCACACGGGTCAAATAACGGGATGAGATATATATATATATACCTTTCTCCAAGGGCCAGACTTTGCAGATGTTTGGCAAGTAGATGGTACCTGCTAATTTAAAATTTAATCAGTTATATCCGATCCGCTATGATAGGAAGGCAAAATAAAGGAATTGTAAGAAGAAAGACGTAAATAATATTTTGAACAAACCTCATCAAACTTTTCAAAGTTTTGGGTATCAAGTTCATGCTTCACTTTCGGTATATATGGAGCATTTGACTCATATAGTCTTTCCCATTCAATTCCTTTAAACCAAGGGTGAGCCTGTCAATGGGAAACAAACACATTAAACATTGTGTCGTATGAGAGTTTTATTCATTTTATAGTTAAGCTTTTCTCTGGAAAACAGCAAGGAAAATGATGTTTTTACGTACTTTGATTTCATGAACTCCTCTGGTTCCGAGCCTCTGTTCGACATTGCAGAGGAGTCTTCGGATGAGATCTTTTACCTCCACGGACAGCTTAGCTTCGTCAGGGAATTTTAAGCAGGTTTTCCAGTTTACAATCTGCAGAAATAAACTGAGCAATTGTTTTATAAAAATATTATACTGGTCTCGGATCATACCATGTCCACACAATACGTTACCGAGACATGTTGTCAGATGATAAGCTAATTTAGAGGTCTATTATGAGGAGTCATTGAATATCTTAATATCAAACTTCGAAACAATGTTCCATAAAGAGAATTAAGCATACCTTTCTACATGTTGCCAACGGCTCTTCGGAATAGAATGGAGGAAATCCCACGAGCATCTCGAACATGATTGCTCCAAGGGACCACCTATTTCAGAGCAGTTTTTAGAATATTTACTGAATATTTTTTTTATCCAGTAAAACATAAGGATCTGGTTTACTAACCAATCACACTCCATTCCATATCCTTTCTTCAGCAGCACCTCAGGGGCAATGTAATCGGGAGTGCCTACTGTAGAAAAAGCCTGAACAGTACACGATAGAGTCAACATGCAATGATTATAAGGGAAGGCCATATACTGTATATAGCTAATAACACTTCCAAGGAGATTAAGGGACCATCTACTTTCTTTTGTAAGCAAATAAAGGGGTTACATAATTTCTTTCACTCAAGCAACTGAAAAATTTGCCCTTTTTACTTCATTCTAGTTGGAAAAGAATAGTTCTTCATGGAATTTATCAGAAAGATCAGGGGAGCAGAACAACATCCACCGTAAGATCGCGATAAGAGAAATGAGTCCATACCAGAGTCCTTCTGTTTTGTTGCCAATGTAAAAGCTGTTCTTGCTGAGTTCGCCTTGGTGCAGAAGGAGGCTTGGAGAGTCTATCATTTTCTGCTGTAGGCTTTGTATTCCTCTCAGCAAGCTCCGCCTTAAAATCTGGAAAATTTTTGCTTTCCAGAGACTTACTCAATCCAAAGTCCGAAAGCTTGATATGGCCGTTACGAGTGATCAATAGATTATCAGGCTTTATATCCCTAAATAGTCAAAGGAAGAAACTAGAGTTAAGCATCATCACATCAAATATTAACAGAAAGCTAATTTACAAGCACTCTAGGAAAAGAAACACAATAAGAATATAAAAACTGAGAAGATAGTCGACAAGAATTCAACATTGTAAGAAACTGGTCCTATCGAATGCCAAGCTTAGATGCAAAAACAGTTAAAAACACTTCAAATCAGTTGTTAGAACCTGTGGACGTAATTATGCTTATGGATGGACTCAATAGCCAGGATTGTCTGTGCAACATAAAACCGAGTCTCATCTTCCTTTAAGATATCCTTTCGCATCAGCAGTGTCATCATATCACCTCCAGGGAGGTATTCCATAATAAGATACAAATGTTCATCATCTTGGAAGGAGTAGCAAAGCTTAACGATGAAAGGACTATCGACTTCTGCAAGCACATTTCTTTCAGCTTTCACATGTTCCACCTGCATACAGAGGGGATGAGGGTAGGTTTCATTGAGTTACTCATTGAATGACAGCTGAACTTTGGGATTTGCAGATATTCTATCACACAGTGCATTACCTGGCCTCTTCGAAGCATCTCAGATTTCTTTAGCTTTTTCATTGCATATACGTTGCCGGTAGATTTCTCTCTACAAATCCGCACCTGTACAGAAATAAAATAGTTTACAATAATACACCCAATAAGATCACTAACGGAAGATTAGATTCCCAAGGCCGGAATAATAGCTAGTTACCTTAATAAATGAGATACTAATAATAGATCATGAAAAGAAGACAAGTTATTAGCTAGTGAGAAATGAGAAAGAGATACCTCCCCGAAAGCACCGCGGCCAATGATGCTGAGAAGGTCAAAGTCATCAACCCCTATCTTCTGTCTTTGCAGACGCCTATACTCTATTTCCTTTTTCTCAAAATTCTTCAGTATATCCATCTTGTCTTCAACAGGAACATCAGCCTCCTCTAGGTTTTGTTCCAAGATGCTCAGACTGTATGCAAGAGCGAGATGATATCAGAAAGTTCAATCTAAACCAGTAATTAATTGATTTCTCAATTCAACCGTGTAGAGCATTATATAGAAAACAAAGCCAGAAATAACCTCATCTCAACCCTTAGTTAACTCCTCTCAAGTTAACAACTTGTAAAAACCAAAACAGTCACACAGAGAATTCTAAGAACGTACCGCTCTTTTCTTTCCTGCAGACTCTTCTGCTGAGCTTTATAATGGTTCTCGATATATTGCTTCGCTGCAGCAACTCTCTGCTTTGTAGCATTTGATGGTGCATCATTCATAGGGGGCCTCCCAGTATTCTTCACATTTCCCTCTTGTGCCTTTTTGGTAGGGCTTGGTTTCTGCTGCCGTATCTGGAACCAACTCCTTGTAGACTCTGTCGCCATCTCAAGTCAATACTAATAAACTCAATGTATAGTTTAAAAAATGGGATTCATGAAACCTGCAAAAAACGTAAAGCCGATTCCCACGCTTATTAATTGCTCAATACCTCCAAATTCAATAAAAAAAACAAAACAAAAATGCTTCAAAAGTAAATCAAATTCATCAACTGATGAAAAATCCAATCGTTTAACTTCAAGATAATTAAGCCTCTATGAACTAACCAACTGTTTTCACACGAATCGAGTCTCTAATAACTCTATATAGATAATAACTACACCTACTTCTGTTTTGTGGATTACGCATGCATTTGATTCAAAACCTCAAGGTAATCATCAGATAATCAAATTAAGATACGGAGAGTTACAAACTCAGATTCAAATCGAGATGCGAAAACCCATAACTCGAGGCTAGATTGAAGAAGGAAAAAGTCAAACTATCACAAAAGAAGAAGGAAAACTCGAATCGGAAGATCATCTTTCAACGAAGGATCGAAGAAACTTACATCAACAACGATCAAAGATTTGATTCGGCTCGCTCGAATTCGAATTCGAACGCTTGCTTACACGCATTCACTTCGAAACTGCAGACAGATTCTTTTTTTAATTAATAAAGATCCCGAAAGGGAAGAGTTGAACGGGTTACGAACTAATAACGTTTTGTGTCAAGGGTGTTTTTGTCAATTAGTGGTTTGACTGGGAACAGTAAACGCCGTTTAAGTTACTGTCACGATGACTGGATACCTGATGAAAACCTATACCGACTTGTTACTATTCCCGGATGGTAACCGGCTCATTAATGGGGATCCTAAACGGCACGTGTCCGTAAATCGTTGCGCGTGTTTGTCGACACAAACGTGACAGCACGATAAGACGGAGTGGTTTTCAACGGGATGCTAACGTCAGGATTAGAACAAGCAACTCCCGCGCGGATTGGATAAAACGCGTTTTATTGGTAAGAAAAGATCTTCACCACTCGTATGTCGGACACGCGTAGTGGGAGCACAGTGCGAAGTTATTGGGCCATTTGAAAGCCCATTAAAAATTATAAGCTGCCATTGGGCCGAAAATAAATCACAGTGGGTGTAATTGAGCATTCAAATGTATGGGGTCTTTTTGCAAAACTAAATAAGTATCCATCAGTTTTCTCTGTATGAAGAGTTAGAGACGCAGATCTGAGAGATCCAGAGGAAGAAGACGAGGCGAAGAAGCATCAGCAGCAAATGGCATCCATGGCGGCAGGACCAGATCACCTCTTCAACCTGAGAAACAGTTTTTACCTAGGTGCTTATCAAGCGGCGATCAACAACAGTGATATCCCTAATCTTTCGCAGGAAGATATCGTCGAGCGTGATTGCCTTGTCCACCGATCTTACATCGCTCTCGGTAGCTATCAGGTTCGCATCTATGATCTCTTACTCTTCTTCGGATTCGATCTCGGGTTGTTAGGATCCTGAATCGTTATTTTAAATTTGATTCGTAGCTTGTCATCAATGAGATCGACGAAGCGTCGGCTACTCCTCTTCAGGCAGTGAAGCTCCTTGCTATGTATCTATCGAGCCCTGAGAATAAGGTATTGCATGAGAATTTGAGATCACCAGTTACGCAATCGCATTCATGAATTATGTGATAACTTGGCTAAGATTGTAGGGATCCGTAATTGAAATTTTTATCTTCGTGTTCTGCTTGTGAAAGATCCTCGTTTGTTTATGTGGTTGTTGTTAGGAATCAACCATTGCTAGCTTGAAGGAATGGTTGGCAGATCCAACTGCTGGAAGCAATGCTACGATTCGTTTGATTGCTGGTACTATCTTCATGCATGAGGAAGACTATAGCGAGGCTCTCAAGCACACTCATTCTGGAGGAACCATGGACCTGTGAGCTTTTTTGTTCCATACAGTGTTTCTTGCTGTCAAGAGTGATTAATGCCTAACCAAAATGTTTCTACATGTTTAGGCATGCTTTGAATGTTCAGATATTCATAAAGATGCACAGAACAGACTATGCTGAGAAACAGCTGAGAGTGATGCAACAGTTTGATGAAGACCACACACTCACTCAACTCGCCAGCGCATGGTTGAACCTGGCAGTTGTATGATATCCATTTCTTTTATCTTATCTTCCAGGATTTCTCTGAGAGGTACCCAATGACAAGCTTGATCTTGAACAGCAAGGCTGTTTGCTGCATGCATATGGGTAACTTTGAAGAAGCTGATACTCTACTGCTTGAAGCACTCAACAAGGTGAGTGATGAACCTACTCTTTCTTACCTCAAATCTTTAATATGCCGCACAGTTTCTAGATTAAACTCAACACACCAATTTAAGAGTTAAATTATATGCATGTGTTTGTAACCATTGCAGGATGCTAAAGACCCAGAAACTCTTGCAAACTTAATTGTGTGCAGTATTCATGTGGGGAAACAATCTTCACGCTACCTAAGGTAATAATACCAAATATTCAAATGATCAATGTCAAACTGCATAACAGTGCATCAATAATCTGATTTACTCCTACATTTCCAATCAAATTTGCAGCCAGCTGAAACTGTCACATCCGGAGCACGTACTTGTGAAGCGAGCCGCATCAGCTGAAGATAACTTCGAGAGAGCGCTTCAATCTTTCGCGTGAAGGACCTCAAAATCCATGGTTCACAGCTAAACAATGCATAAGGAGTCATTATTTCACTTTGAATCAATTGGCTTTATAATCTACCAGAGTGAACATCTTATTATTACAACCCTATCTTAAAACTTTTAAACTAGTATATGAGTTGTTTTTCTCATTGAGTCATTGGTCATGTTTTGCATTTTCTTGTCTCTCTTCTTACCTAACTTTTTGTTGCCATTTCGTTTTGAATCCGACAGACAGTACTAGAGATCTTGTTCTCTGAAAGCCAAAATTTAAGGCGAGACATAAAACAATTTTATCAGAAATTGTCTATAACAGAGATTAGAGTATAAAATGAAAAGCTTATATATTATGAAGAGACTAATAAATAAATAAACATTGTGAGAGAGGTACATAAATATAATGAACGGCTGCTTCCTAACAGAACCTAAAGCCATTAACAAAATGAGTATCAGCGTGACACTAATCAATCAAAATCTCACTCATAAAATGGATATTATATCTTATTTTTATATTTTTAACATATAGACCATCGTCATCATCTCCTAAGCCTCTCCATCAGAAGTGCCATCTGGGGATCAAAATCTCCATCCAATCACCAAAGGGATGAAGAAAGAGTCAGTAAACCGAGACAGACGAGGAGGTTGAGCCATAGCCATTACGGTGCAGCTTCTGCCATCTCCAAGCAGTCTCAAGACTCTCTTTGAGATTAGTGTGCTTAGCCGTCCAGTTAAGTTCTTTCTTAATCTTGCTAGGGTCACTATAAACCTCAGCGTAATCACCTGGGCGTCTAGGCAAGTAATCGATCTTGATCTCAACACCAGTCGCTTTCTTGCACGCCTCAACAAACTCTTTCACCGAGCTACCTACTCCACACACACATTTAAAAGCTCAGTCTCTAAATCTAGTTAGCCATAAAGCAAGAGTTAAAGCCAAAGTCAATATACCTTTCCCGGTACCAACATTGTAGATTCCGACTTTACGGGGTTTTGCTTTTTGGAGAGCTTTAACATGAGCATCAACCAAGTCAGTGACATCAATATAATCCCGTACGCAAGTTCCATCGGAGGTTTTGTAGTCTGTTCCTTTGATCTACAGATAAACCAAGGAAAGAAAACAAGTTAAATAAAGATCTATGAATTGAATAAGAGTGAAAACTTGTCGCCACGTGACAATTAAACTAATTATCAACGTTGCTTTAATAAAGGAAACTCAAGAGCTAAGCTGTCTCAATTATGTATTTTGCTTAGCTGTAAACTACTCTATTAGCTGCAAACATTCTTGAGCATGTTCTACAGCATGTGCTAGATCCGAAAATACAACCAAAAAAGGAGAAGTTTAGAATCAGACAGAACCAGACTAATTATGACTGTCCAAATAACAAAAGTCAAAACCATCTTCCAGAGGGGCAATCGGATTTAATATCAGACCATGAAATGAAGAAAGAGATTACCTGGAGACCAGGCATGATGCCACGTGCAGCATCAAAGCAAGCACCGGAGATTCTTCCATGCTCCCGCAGCTCAGGCCTTGGTGCTTCACCCAATCTACCTTCTGGATCAGACCCAATCACATTGAAATATCTGAAAAACCATAGAAGCTTGTCAACTTCAAGGCCACTAGATAAAGCTTAGAAGAAAGAGTAGATCACTAAAACCAACCTTAGGATCATAACCGCCATGTTCGAGTTTTTCGAGAAATCCAAAATGATATCTTCTGCCATTTTCTTAGCCTTACCATACGGATTGATTGGCACCTGAAATGACCCGTGTTGTGAGCTTGTTAGATCGTATAGAGGAAGAACCTTGGCAGTGTCTTTTCGAGAAAGGAAATAAGACTCACCTGAGGAGTTTCCTCTGTGATTGGCATAGTATCAGGCTCCCCATACGTTGCACAGGTGCTTGAATATATCAAAGTCTTTACTCCATGAGCAGCCATTGTCTCTAGTACCACCAACGTGTTTGATGTAATATTATGATAATACCTGTAGTTGACAATGACATAATATAAAGTTTACTTCTACACAACAGATCGAATACTGGCTTAAGGAAGAAGCTCAATGATACTCACTTAAGAGGGAACTGTGTGCTTTCCCCAACATATGCAACAGCAGCGAAATGCATCACAGCGTCAAAGGCGTTCTCTGAGAATATCTTGTTGACAGCATTTGCATCTCCAAGATCTGCATAAATAAACTGAAGCCTTCCAGGTTCCGGGAACAGTTCTTGCAAAACCTTGACTGCACCGAGATTCCCACGTGATAGATTGTCCTGTACATACAGAAAAGAGATTTACTTAACAAGAACATCAATATATAGAGTAAGAAAAAGATTGAAGCAGCTGAACAAAGAAGATACCACAATGGTGACTCGGTATGATTCCTTAAGAAGCCTAAGAGCTGCATGTGAACCAATATACCCAGCACCACCAGTGACTAGAACATGTGTAACCCCTGGCTCATGTATAGAAAACTGAAACACAGAACAACAACAACGATATTCAAAAACTCAAACAATGTTTCAACAAGATCAAAAAGCTCGAGAAAAGGATAGTAAGAAACTGTACCACACTGGGAGTATTGAAGGTTGGAGATTGCTTAAGCATGAAGATGCACAAGGCTGTAAGAGAAGCTGTCAAAAGAAACTTCCCCAAGTAATTGTTTTTCTTCTTCGGGTCTGCGTAATCCAGTCCTACATTCCCATAATTCACCAAGATCAGTTAATATTTTTCAAGCTCCCAACCCCAGAAAACTTCATAACATAGTAACATCCACCCAAATTTTAACCAGTTCGCATAAACACACACACAAATGTTCAAGTTTTAGAAGAAGTAACTGAAATTTCAACCACATTCATCCTAGAAGCTAACCATTTTCCAGACAGAAGTTAAAAGCAAAAATGAAGAGATTTAAACACCTCCGAGAGACAGAGATCTGTTTTGCCTGGTTTGGCTTCTTGCTCGAGTAAAATTAAACATATTTTAACTAATTCACTTCAGCTCGAGGAAACAATAAGGAGAGATGCAAGTCTGATCAGCAACGCCCTAATTTACCTGCAAAGATAAAGACTAAACTTGATTTATTTTCACAGATGAAATTAATCTGTTACTGCTACAAGGGCCTTCGCAGACATAAATGCACAAAAGGAAGATGAAGAAAAAGACAGTATGATGAATGATGAAATTGGACATGACACACTGATGAAAAAAATTTCAGAGAATCAGAGCAAGATAAAATTTCCAAAGGTAAAAAATTTACCGAATTACAGCGCAAGATTCAAAATTTCCACTAGACCTAGTTCGAATAAAAGAACATTTAAAAAATAAAACCCCAGATTGGGAGAATCTTGTCGGAGCAATGTCGGTCGGTACCATGAACAATGACAATACATAATAAACATAAAAATATCTTAAATCAAAGAAAACCAACCCAAATTAATTTCAACGATTTTGAAGTGAAATTTAGCCCGATGAGATTTAGAATCAAAATAAAATCCCTAAGGGGAGGGAGAGAGATGATATGATGAGATTTAGAATCAGAGAAGCAGAAACGGAAGAAAGAAAGAAAAACGCCAAAACCAATAAAGGAAACGAACCTTGGAGAAGAAAACAAAAGCGGGCATTTATGGTAGCTCACGTGTGTCCACAGAAACAGGTTTTTCTCTGCGGAACCAACCAGATTTTGAGGAAAGGCTCCAACTTTTCTTCTGGGTTCTGAGAAAAGATTCAATTTAAAGAGAGAGAGAGGGGAAACGTAGGAAGAGGAAAGAGAGAGAGAGAGAGAGTAGGGCGGCCAAGTAGGCGCGTTTCCGGTGATGGCGATATAGAGAGAGAGTAGGCGGAAATTCCTCGGTTTTAAGATGCTGAAGAATTTTCTAAACAATAAAATAAAATTATATTTGACTTTTTTGTCAGCTTTTTTCTTTTGTACTCTTTTGCTACTTACATGACATGTGGCAAGAATGATAGTGCAGACTCAGAGCTCATGATTCTGTATTTTTTTTTTGTCAACATTGGTTCTGTATTAACAAATCACATTTAGTTTATCAACTCTAATTTCGATCAACATTTCAACCGCACATTTTTAATCAAAAGGTACATTGTGAGTGCCAATTTTTTTGTTCGTATATTTTTTAGTTATTTATCATAACAGTGAACTAATAATTAAAAACACTATTAAAATATGAACACACATATATATATATATATAAAATAAAAGAATGAAGACAAATATGAAACTAACAATAGATTTAAGTAGAATGTTATGAATTATGAAACAAAGGTGATGACTGGTTCCACTCTACCTGTAAAAAATTTAGCATAGATTTTTTTTTACATTTTTGTTATAGTTAAATTTGTTGTAACTCTAGGTTATATATTTTAGATACTTTAAAATAAAATATGTGAAATTATGTGATGTATATATAAAATAATTATTTTTATCAATTAAACAAAGTATATTAATATTTTAAAATAAATTATCAAAATTTATATAAAATGTGATATGTGAAAAGTATTTATGTTTTTAATATTTCAATAATTTAAAATCCCAAAAATAAATTAAAACATTTATAGATATTTTTATTATGATTATGTAATTTATTGATATTATAAAAAAAATTCATTTGATAGATTCTACACTCTAAAAAAGGATGTAGAACTTTTACCTAAAATATATTTTAAAAAAATGTTTTAGTTTTTTTGCTGTAATTTAAAAATAAAGATTAAACATTATTCGTAAACTATAACTTTTAAAAATAAAACTACAACATGAATGGTAAAAAGTAGTGACTTAAAAATAAGTGACTTAAAAATAAGTAAAGCTGAGGTAGGAAGATAAATCTTAACCAATCATCCCCAAAGACTTTCAGACATCTTTAGTATTTTAATGATTTTTTTTCATTATATTAAATCTGATTACAAGAATATGCAAAACATTTCAGTTTACTCAATCTTTTTTATGACATCAAACGAACAAACTCATATAGACTCTGCGAACCAAACTGGTAGCTATGTATCCATGTAAACAACGAAAGACGGTTGAATTCTAGCACCGCGTGCGAGATTATCCGCCATTGAATTCAGTGTTGGAGGTACATAGATTATTGTTGAGCTGTTGAAACTTCCTTGAAGCGTCTTTATATCGTGTAGATAACTTGCAAAAGCTGGCCACTCTTCTAATTCCGAAACCATCTTCACCAATTGAGAACAATCTGTTGCAAAAGTAACGTGATACTGACGTAAATTCCTCATACTTTACATTGCTCAAATGAGTGCTTCTATCTCCGAGTGAAAAGATGATATACTAACTCTAACATTCTTTGCGCCCAATAAACCCACAAAACCCTCAAGAGTACTATACTAACCTTGCCCATCAAACTTGTCCTTTTGCTTTCCAAGAACCATTCACAAAACACCAGCGTCCTGGAATAACAGAGAGAATGGTGCCTGCCGATTGTTGTGTAATTCTCTGTTCCCCTTTCACTTGTGCCTCTCGCCATAGGATTGATTATGTTTCTGCCAGTATAAGTGTATCCTTTGGCTCTATATCCAAATTACTAAATATTTTACTATTTTGCGCTTTCCAAATATACCACAAAATCTATGCAAAGTGATGATCCTTTATTTTCGGTATAATTCGCCATAATAAAAGATCGATATTCGTGAAAAAAGAATCGGTAGGGAAAATTGTTGGATTGGAGGGAATCTTAGAAAGGGCACATATTTGACGTGCATAAGGACATTCAAAAAACACATGGTATTGATTCCACTACAGCTCCACATCTATCGCACCCAATATCTCCTCTTATTCTTTGTGCATGCAAATTTTTCCTCATTGCAATGCAACCCGATGTAATTGCCACAGATAATGCTTTATCTTAGGAGGGCATTTCATTTTCCGACAAAAAGCTTTCAAAGCATCCATTATGGGACCTTGAACCACAACAGGGCATCCTTTATCCGGGTAAACCCGTTCAACCTGATATCTTGACTTAACCGTATATTTTCCATTTGTAGTGAAATGCCAGCCATCACTATCTTCCATCTGATTTCGACTTAAAGATCTGCTTTCTATAATTGCCACATCCTGGAGATCTACGAGAGCCCGAATAACTGGCATATTCCAACTACGAAAATCTGCATTGATGTGTGAATCCACTGTTAACTCCGGAAAAAAATATTTTGATTTTTATTTGCTAGTCTCGGGCAAGTGGTTGGGAGCCAGAGATCGTTCCATACAGAGATGGAGGATCCTGATCCCATCCGTTTAATAAGTCATTTGCTAACCAGAGATCTAGCAGAGATCATGCTTTTCCATCCATACGATGGAGAATATGATCGGATCGGTTCCAAGGGTGACGCATTCCTATAGTACCGACCTTTAAAAACTCGAGAAAACAAAGTATTTGGTTTCTCAATAAGACGCCATAATTGTTTGCTCAATATTGCCGTATTAAAGTCCTTGATGTCCTTAAAATCTAAGCCTCTATCCTCCTTTTCTAGACATAATTATCTCGTGCCTTCCAATGCATCCCTCTTGTACTACCTCTCGGGCTCCGCCAAAATTGTGCTACTGCTCCAGTTAGCTACTTTGTAGTTGCTTTAGGTAATCTATAACAAGACATCACATGATTTGGTAAGGTCGTTACTACAGATTTAATAATCACTTCCTTCCTTCCCCTTAATAAAATATCGAAAAGTCCATCCAGTAACTCTTTTGTTTAACCTTTCCTGTACAAATCCAAACACCTGAATCTTCGAGCCAACCAAACTCTCTGAAAGACCCAAATATGACCCCATACCACCAAAATTCTGAATACCTAAAATGTCCCTCAACTCATGTTGGTTTTTCTCCCCAATCTTATGTTCGAACTAGATTGAGGATTTTTGAAAGTTAATTAATTGCCTTGACAATGCCTCATATTCCTTCAGGGTAGTTAGAATGGTTTAACATTCCTCCGGTTGCGTCTTACAGAAAAAAGATCATCATCTGCGAAAAGAAGATGGGAAATAGTCGGACACGCTCTTGCCACCTTCATCCCCGTTAATCTTTTCTGACGCTCGGCCTTTTTAATATTCGATATCAACGCCTCCGTACACATGATGAACATATACGGAGATAAATGATCCCCTTGTCGCAAACCTTTCTGAGGGGCGACGCAACCTCTAGGTTGGTCGTTAATCAAAACTCTATACTAAATAGACAAATGCATTCCATCATAATCTTTGTCCAGTGAGGATCAAATCCCATTTTAGGAAGTAAAGCTTGGATAAAATCTTATTCCACTCTGTTGTACGCTTTACTCATATCCGTTTTTATGGCCATAAATTTCCCCTAAGAAGCTTTATTAGCCCTTAAACCATGAAACATCTCTTGTGCAATTAACATATTGTCCGAAATTAAACATCTTGGCACAAAGGCCGATTGTGTCTCCGCTATCAGCCTTGGCAAACAGCTTTTCAGCCGTTGACATAAAACCTTTGAGATAATCTTATACCCAACATTGCGAAGACTGATCGGTCTAAGCTCCGTCATCCTTGTTAGACGCTCCGTCTTAGGTATCATACAAATGTGCGTTTCATTTAGTCGAGCATCCAAGACTCCAGTAACCAAAAAATTATTCACCATTTCAACCAAATCAGTTTTGATTACATGCTAAGAGTGTTGGAAAAAAGAGCAGTCATCCCATCAGGCCCTGGTGCTTTCTCTGGATGCATCATAAAAAGAGCTAGTCTGACTTCTTCCTCCGTTGCCATCCTTAACAATCTATGATTCATTTGAGTAGTAATATTTGATGGACTCTCCTTCAAAAAATTATCAAATTCCGATGGGGAGGTCGAAGTAAATAACTCCTCAAAATAATTTACTGCGACCATTTCCACCCTCGTCTCCTCCGTAATCCAGTTGCCCGCTTCATCATGTAAGCCCACAATTCTATTATGCACCCGTCTTTGCTTTGTCAGGGCATGATAGAATTTAGTATTGAGATCTCCCGATGAATACCACATATTACGACTCTTTATGTATCAATATTCTTCCTCATCCTTATATGCATCATGATGCTTCCTAGAGACTTCCACAATCTCTTCCTGAGTTCTATTATCGTCCATTTGTACTTCTTCTAAAGCCCGTTGTAGATCTTGAATTCTTTCCTTATCATAAGGGGGGTTATTTTTTCTCCTTCGTGCTATCTCAGGCCTTCAATTACTAATTTTTGTAACTAGACCACCAGGTATCCCATTATTTTCCTCTGCCCAGCCAGCAACGATTGACTCCATTAAACCTTCTTGTCCTATCCACCTCTTATCAAATCAAAATTGTCCTTTCCTCTTTTTAACTCTATCTTTCATATATGCCACCACTGGCCGATGATCCGAAGCCACCATCCCCAAATACTCTGTATGAGAACACGGGAAAGAAATATGCCATTCTTCATTGGCTTATGCGATCTAACCCACATTGTACCATCACCGCTCCTTTCCCTTTCCCTCGACGTCCTTACCAGGATATTTTATTACCTCGAGCCGGAAATTCAATTAATCCACTATTCCGAATCATATTGTTAAAATGAACAAAAGAAGCCAGGTTCCATAAAGCTCCCCCTTCCTTTTCATGATTCCCATTAATCTCATTTCAATATCCAATAATAAACCAAGGATCCGATCTTGATATTCATCATTATAGAAAAGAACCAGACCACCACTTCTCCCTAAAGGATCCACCGTAACCAGATTGTCAAATCCAAAATGAGCTTGAAATCCTTGCACAAATTCAAATTCTTGTTTGTTTCTGAAAGAAACAGAAAATCTGGTTTGTGTTTATGCCATATTTCCCATAGATAACTAATTGCCCGTTTACTTCCCATTCATCTACAATTTCAGCTTAGGATTCTCATTAATTAACTATTAAAATAAAGATCCTAAGAGCCAAACATGTGTGGGTATAATGAAACCCAACTTTGTGTATGAACTTCGTCCTAAATAAACCATGCATAGGAACCCACTCAATGTACGCCAGTAAATGTCTCCATATGCCATAATAATCCATTGGATTCTTGTTGACCGAGGCATGCGAACCCTTGAGCCGAAATCCTCCAACTTTTGCACTCAGCCAAGATAGCCCATCACTTAGCACCATAGTCCAAATTTTCTTGTTTTCATATCAAATATTCGTTACACTCAATTGGAGCCACAATATTAAAAAAAACATAAACATTGTTGTGATCGTTGATTTCCGATCTGGGCCTCCAACTTTTGCACCCTCTCCTTGGACCTCATGCCTAATACCGGAAACCCACATTGAAACCAAATTGGGCTTCCCCCACATCTTGAAGCCCCACCCATCTTGCCTCCTCCTATCTGTTCTTCCCTAGCCCTCTCTCATTTTTCCGACATGAACATGGTTTAAAGAGACCATCTAGTGTCCTAGTGCTATACCGAATTGTTTCCACCTTTTCAGTCCCATACATCTAGTTTTCCAGTGTGAATCAACCCGAGCTTGTAACAAGCTTATGTTCCATTTCCCCTCCTATATAGCACACGCAATGGAATTCCTTCAAATTTTTACCACAAACAGAAACCTAAGAGACCATAGACACCAATAAACCAATAGAGACCACATCCATTATTATTCCATTCATCCAACATGAAAAACAACATCTCAGACCAAGGGAACTCAAAACAAACAAGTTCCAAAGCAAACACAAAAACAAAATAAAAATTAAAACACCGAAGGCTGATAGAAACAAAGAAAAATAGAACCACTAAGATGTCCTCCAAGGCTTTACTTCTCTCGTTCGGTTTGACTTGATTCATAATTAAAGCTTCTTGTGTATAGCCGTAAGATGAGATGTTCCCTTGCTGTCCGTTGGCTTGATGTTATCCCCCTAACGTGCTCCTCCTTTTGCCATTGTTTTCTTGTGAGGGGAGAGCATTGCTACAGCAGCACGTAACTTGTTGCTTCCTAAAGTACTACCCGTAGGCTTGAACAATCTTCTTCTCGATCCTTTAGGCTTTTCCTGCTCTCCACCAGCATCCTCTTTTTCCTCCACTGCACCCTTCTGCTCATCTGCCTCCACAGAAACTTATGTCTCCTCCATTACATCCTCATCATACTCTTGTAACATCTCTTCGATATCCTCCTCTGAATTCTCTTTCAAAAACTCTTCTGAGTCCATATCAATACCATTTTCCAACATACAAGCCCAAATATCATCCATATCCATGACCTCATCCTCCTTTAAGCTATTCTTAATTTCAACCATATTTGACACTAATTGTAACTCTTTTACCTCATCAGATGTATCTGCAATAACGTGTGCTCGTGGTGCTTGAGTGTTACGTAAAGCTTCTTGGAACTCCAAAGAAGGTGGATGAATCTCCCTGGAATTATTAATCTCCCCCTCTCTGGAGCTTCCCCATGAGTGTGTTGATGGAAACTGGTTTGAGCACCACTATTAACACCTGATGCTTGTACAGGCTCTGTTACTTGTTGTGACCGGTCCTCTTTCTCATCTACCCTTGTCTCTTCTCTTCTTGAGCTTCTCTGTCTCGACCCTTCACCATCTCCTTTGAAATTACCACGGTGAGAACCATGATTCCTAGACCTTCTCTCAGCAACCCTTCTCCATCTTGCCTCCGGTTCATCAACCATTTTACCTTTACCTTTACCATGATACTCTCTACCCTCCTTAGTCTTGTTTTGCTGATTCCCATTTCCATTTCCATTCAATACCACCCCTTTATAACTTCTAGCCCTCTCCTCGTGTTTCCCATCATCATACCTTCCAGCAAACCTATCCTTAGGCTCCCTTGTCTCTGTATTCTTCAGTGAAACTCTCCTTATTAACGGACAAACATCCACCTTATGGCAAAGACTGAAGCAATGGAGACAATAACCAAAAAAACTTCTCGTATCTCAAAGAAACCGGAGCCTCCACATCCTCATAGAATTCACCTCCCTTGAAGTCCACTGTGGTTTCAAAACAGAGCTCCTTAAACGCATCCACCACTACTTGAATACGTTTCTGCTCCGGATCCACCTTAAGCGTCCTACCAAACGCATTTCCAATGTTTTCGTAAATGGGAATTGTCCTGAAGTCCATAGGAACACCCACCACTCTCACCCAAAAAGTGATCTCTAAAGGATAATTCTGAGGCTTTTTTGGTTGCCACCGGGCCGAAGCAATCATCCAATAATCAAAATGAAACGGTTGCTGACTTAAGACCACTTCAATGTCTTCCTCAGACTCGAAATCAAATTGGAATTTCCCGAAACCTAAATCTGACCCCACAACCCTATCCTCCAGCTTCCAAATCTTCAGAAGATTCATGATCGGAGCCGTCATGTCCTGTTCCACAGGATTCATGCATCTCCCTATCAAGGTGCTTGAGTAGGCTTTGATGATGGCACCGTGATTCTGAGTCATTTCCTTGCTCCCTCACCATTGTTCCCATCACCAGAACCCCCGATCAAATGGCTTTGCATCGTAAAAGAACGAGTTAGCTTGTGCTTCTTTGCTAAAGAGAGATAAGACAAACCGCAGAAAAAGTGATACTAAAACTCGACTCCTTTACCAAGCTTTTATAATAACCATCTGATATCCTCTGCTCACGCATAAAATCTCCCCCTTTAAAACCATATTTTTGAAGATTGATCCACCAAATCGTGATACCCCTCTCTAACTCGATTAATGAAAACTCAAAACTTTCCAAAGGAAGAAACCAGTGACTCCCACATTTCCTTTTCCCAAAATCCGAATAAATTTCAGAAGATATCGCATTGAGATCTGTGAAAATTGTACCTTCTCCATCGAAAGATTCGGACTTGATGTTGTCCCAAATCAATATCCATCCGATAGCACCAACACCAATCTTTTCCAATCTTCCCCGATTCTGCCCGATCCGCCATGATTCCATCGCAAAACGAAATATTGATCCTAACAATTTTGTTTCCAAAACTCCGTCGATTGTCTTTCCCTTTCTCCAATCCGAGAGATCCCCTCTCCGCAGAATCTTTCCAACTCCATCGCGTCCCGTATCCCTCATAAAAACCAATAACAAAACTCCTCCGTATCCCCTTCGTAGGGCCCGGATCCCACCTTCGGAAAACCATAAACCCTAGATCGAGAATCGCATCGCCGTCGTTTTCTGTAATTTCTTTACCCAAAATTAAATAACTAAAAACACTCTTTTATATATTTCTAGGCTTGCATTTAATAAAAACTATCAATATTTTTTTTAATGTATTTCCTTTATAATTAATTATTTTCGAAATTATTACTTATTTTATTCTAAAATAATATTAAAACATATTTATAAAAATAATTTTTAGTTATATATATATACCTTTTATAAATATAAATAAATTATTATCAATAGTAAATAATAGATAACTTTATCTAGAAATGTTATAAATTTAACTTTAAAAACTTATATAAAAAAATAAGTTAAGCTCGTAAATTTTCAATATACCATTATTTAAAATAGATATTATAAAGTATATATTGGATTTTTATAAAACATAATATTTATATGATTTAAAATGAACACTGAAATATAAAATTAGTTTTAATAAAATTAAAACAATTATGATAAATAATTTACTTTTAATATATAAATTTTAGTTTATATTTAAATATAATTAATACAAACAACTTATATTTATTGTTATAAAAATATCTAAAAATTTGGTGTTGTGGTTGAAGATGAAAAATAAATTTGAACATAAAAAAAAATCTAATTTAGTATTTTTTCAGTACCAAATTTGATATCATAGTTGGAATTCCTAATTCGCTAATTTTATCATGGAAACACAATTTATTTTAGAGAATATATTTATATACTTATAAACTTTGGCTTTAGGATGTGATTGTTTAGGACTTTGACCGCCAAAAACTTTTAAATTTCACAAACAGAAAAACTGGTTGGTTTTTATGGCAGTGGCTTTAGAAAAAGGTCACAAATTTGGCTTTTAAATAAGTATGGAAACTATTTTAAAAATCCTCTGCCAATATCTTAAGTTTTTTCTATTAGATCTTATTTCAGAAACCCAAATAGCATAAGATGTTCATCGGTTATGGGCGAACAAAACTTGTTAGGGTAAACTTCTTATGATAAATTAGAATGAGATGTCGTCAAGAGTGTTATTCAAATTATGGGATTCACCTCAGAATGAATTTCTAAATGGACAATTGATGGGACACATCATCTCACAAAGGCAGGACCCGATCTAACTTTTTTAGAAAATATGTAATGTTCTACACTCAAATACAAATCTGTATCCTTCTTATTCATATATTTTTATGCATACAACTAAAATTGGTAGTGATACTTTACTAAATCATGTCATATCTTGTTTTTATATGTTTTTATTAAATCTATTAGGATCACAACGCAATTGTTTAGCAGTTGTTATGTATGTTGCCATTATAACTTTAAGCTTTATACCCCTACATTAGTTAATGGAGTTTTTATTCTATACTTCCATTCATTTTAATTTTTTTATAAATAAAAACCACTAACAAAATATCCAGATTAATTTATCCTAAATTGTAACATGATAAACGAGTGTGTAAATGATCCAAGCTCTGTGATGTTTGTTTTCCATGGAGAATTTAAAGTCGATGTTTGATTAGAGATGGCATAATATTTTTTTTGAGAGTTTGTGTTGTTAATACTCCATCCACAAAGATTGTTATTTGATACATGTAAATTAAAAATTATATAATAAATTCATACACTTTTATTTTATGTAAAATTAGTAAAAACTAATTTAAATAAAAATTTATTGGTAATTAAAAAAGGAATTTTTTTAATATGTAAAATTATATTAAAAATGTAGGACAATATTTTTATAAAAAATAACCTCTCTGTTTTCTGTTTTTTTTAATGGACTTTTTCTGTCTCATTATACTTGATGTTTTCAACAAACTATACATAATATGACAGTATTTCTAGTTAACAAACTCGAGTTTCAGTGTGGGATATTGTGTAGCTAGAGATGATGGTCAGTTGATGATGAAAGATAGAAAAGATAATGTATCAAAGACAATGTATCAAGTGTTTTAATTTGTGTGGAAAAATAATTATAAAACATTGTATTAAACAAAACATAATAATTAAAAATAAATTATGAAGGACTATTTTTGCAAAATAGACATTTGGAAAATATGAGAAATAGAAGAACATGTGTTGGGTAAATTCACGAAAATTCTAAAAAACTTTTAAAATGATGATTAAAAGTTTTTTGCGTACTGGTGACAGTCAGTTCTAGAGATTTTTTCTTTATTTTACCTTTGCCTTAATCTAATCGTGTGACAAAAATTTATGAATTTGGAAGAATGGTGAGACCTTGAGGTAACAGCGAAAGATATCAGATTTTAGGGTTAAGTGGATCGCTGGATCTAGTTTTCTCCTTTCACGAGAGGTGCGTACTCAATGAGGAGTTTCTCCATCTTCAAACCCACGACGGTGAGAAATCGGAGGAGAATTGTGATAAAAGGTGGAAAATGGTTTCAATATTTGGTTTTCGGAAGAAAACACGTTGGCATATACACCCCAATAGTGGTGGACCGGATGAGTGATCTTGTAGGTGGAATGTAATGATGCTCTACTTGGCGTCAATTGCGGAAAATCTGCTACGTCGACTGTACAAGCTTATGGCATTGGAAGTTATATGTGTTAAAGTATCGTTGATGCCGAATTCCGTCTTTCTTAGTATCTAACGTGCATCTGTTTTTCGGCTAAGGAGAATGCACGGAGATCGGACGTGACGGTCTATTTTGGATACACACTATTTTGGTGGTTGATGTGTTTAGTCCGAACGCTTTAATTCTGAGTATATGGTGATCAGTATTTTGGTCTTTAGACTAGTTAGACCAAGTGCAATGACCTCTTGAAAACATTAATTCAACAGTTGACCAAGTGCAGTGGTGAATTTAATCGGGTGTTTAATATGTGCTGGCACACAACTAGCTCAAAAAATTAAACAAGTTGAGAAGGAGAGAGACAGTCCATATGGCACATTTTGATTCGCAAAGGAGAATGTGAGTCTGATACCTTTTCTGTGATTGGCTGAGCATAATTTTTTTTATTTTTTTTCTTCTCCTACATTATTTGATTCAATTATTGTGTATACAATTATTTATTTAAAAAAAAATTATATCAAAATTTATCATTTTTCATACTCTATAAGTAGAAATTTGTTTCATTGAAATCGGACACAAAAAAAAATCTTCTTTGCTCTCTCATAACTCTAGTTTCTATATTTTTCTATCTTCATTGAAAAATGGATCCCAACAAAAACTTTCCTAACAATACTCAAAACTCTACATTTTAAGTATTGTAATTTAATTTAAACTAATAATTATTAATAATATGTAATTATAAAAGTAGAAATACATAACAAAATAAAAATATGAAAAATAAAATGGTAGGGTAAGGTGTTGAATTTATTAAACAAACCATTGTAATGTAAAAAAAATGACTAGGTGTTGAATTGTTAAGTGTAGGAGAGAGAAGCTGATGTGGAAGAAAGAGAATATGATGTGGAGGGTGTTGTGTGTTGAAACTATTGTATATAGTCTTACAATGGTGTGTTGAATTTATAAATTCAACAGTTGACATGTTGCAATGAGGATGTTTAATAATGTGTTGAAAGTGATTTGGCATTCAACTAGCTTAAAAGATTAAACTTGTTGAATCTGGTTGAAGGAGAGAGAGATTGTAGAAATGGGCTCCTCCCATTGGCCAAGACGAAAGTGTCTGTCGGTTACATTTTTTTAATTGGTTGATTTTTTTCACCTTTTACATTATTTAATTCAATTATTGAATATTAAATTATGTAATTTAAGAAAACAATTATATCCAAATTTATCATTTTCCATACTCTATAAATAGAGACTTGGTTCATTAGATTTAGACACAGAAAAAATCATCTTTAGTCTCTCAAACAACTCTCGTTTCAATATTTTTTTATCTTAATTGAAAAATAGATCCCAATAAATTTTAAATTTTTGTAATTTTATATTTTAATAACAACTCTCTATATTTTTTTCTTTTAATAATTGATTTTTTATTAAAATTATAAATTTAAATAGAAAAAATATTTTATCAGATATAGTTTTTAACTACTGTAATTTAATTTAAACTAATAATTATTATTAATATGTATTTATAAAACCAAAAATACATAACAAAATAAAAATATGAAAATAAAATGGTAAGATAAGGTGTGAATTTATTAAACAAACCATTGTAATGTAAAAAAAAAAGTGAATGAAAGTTGAATTGTTAAGTGGATGAGAGAGAAACTGATGTGGAAGAAAGAGAAGATGATATGTAAGGTGTTGTGTGTTGAAACTATTGTATATAGTCTTAGTAGTAATTATGGGTAAATCTTGTCAATTTTAGTTTATATTTGTCTCTATCTCGTGTGGTCAATTTAAAAGTTGAATTGCTGGCTCTTCCTAAATCGTGGGAAGAATTCGATTTTAGTGGGTGAAATTACATTTAAGAACGGAATAAGTAATGTGGAATTTTCACTAGTACTCTTAGGTGTTGCTACTTCTCTTTGCATGTAAGAACATCTCTAAAAAGAAACTCTATTTTGAAGTTTCTCAAACTCTATATTTGAAGTTTCAAAATGTTATTCTTCAAAAGCAAAACTTCAAAATCAACTTTAAAATTATTTGTATTTTACACTATGATCCTTATATTTGTCACAATTAACGAAAATTCATATTTTTTTTATAAATAGCTAACACATATTTAAAAATATGACAACAATATTACTTAAAAAAGTTTACATTAAAATATACAATTATAAATATATAATTAAATATTAAACTACAAGAAAAATACCACATTATTCCATAAAATTATTTCGTAATGCTCCTATATGTGATCAACTAGTGCATTTCGAAGTAAGAATGACTCTCCTTATTTTTAATTTATAGATTACGAGCTAAAAATTGTTAAAAATGAATATCTTCATTTTCCGCCATATCAACCGTTGCTTCTACCACTGATCTTGTATCTTTTATCGGCACATTAATATCATGTTCATCCTCAATTATCATATTATGCATTGATAGTCAAGAAAAACCATCGTCTGTTACAAAAAAAAAACTTGTTTGGACAGTATTTTGAAGATTTTGGAGTTTCTAGGACAAATTTACCAGATTATTAATATTTTTGTAATATTTAAATTTCTATAATAATGATGTCTTCATGTACTTTTAAAAAAATGTTTTTAATTAAGTTTGTTTTGTAATATTCTTGTTTTCTAATTCTATTTTTGAAATAATATAAATTTTATTTTAATTTTTATTTCATTTTATGCGTAAAGTCTCATTTATATAAATAAATTTGAAGATATGTGAGATATATTTTTTTTAAAAAACATTAAAATGATAAGTACGAAAATATTTAAGAATCATAACTAAGATATGCAAATGTAAAGATCAAATTACAAATAAAAAGATGAAACTTCAAATTTAAAGTTTTTTTTTAGAGTAAAAAACTCTATATTTGAAGTTATAAAATGTCTTTTAGAGATGCTTTAAATGTAGTTGAATCTCACTAAAAGTGATATTGTGCAAACCTTTCTTCCTAAATCGTGGGAAGAATTCAATTTTAGTGGGTGAAATTACATTTACGAATGGAATAAGTAATGTAAAAATTCTACTAGTACTCTTATGTGTTGTTATTATTAAGTTAGATGATTTCCAACCTAAAACCAAATGATGATTAGTGAATTGGCCCATCTACTTATATACTACTAAGGATCTCTTCCAACTTCTGATGTGGTACACTTTGTGTCTAATATGCCTTCTCGAGATGATGGTTTTTTTAGCGTCAATCTCGGAATGTTTGGGCAAGGATCAATAGACCAAATTTAAGCACAGATCGATGGATCGGGTTGGACGGCGTGGATCGTGGGCTCTGATACCATATTAAGTTAGATGGAGTTCCAACATGAAACCAGTTGGTCCATCTATCTTATATACTACTAAGGATCCCTTACAACTTCCGATGAGGGACACTTTGTGT
>JABAYD010049370.1:0-19051 GCA_014822095.1 Diplotaxis tenuifolia
TCTATGTTTTCCAGAAATCCGTATCAACCATCAAAATTTAATATCTCCCAACAACAACATACAAAATAGCTAAAAGAACCCATACACGATGTAAGAATTTATCCATAGATATTGATAATTTCATGATTTCAAACAATTTTGAACTCATTAAAGAATATAACATAGAAACCCGGCGCGTAGCGCCGGAATACCACTAGTTATATTAAATGGTGAGTTTTGCTATATTTTTTACTGCCTTTCTTGAAAAAAAAATCATATGAAAGTACACACAACCATTAATACAATAATACTGCAAATTCTGGAAGCTCTTCAACAAAATTTTGTCCTCCAAATCTCTCCAAAATCACAGTATCAGTACCAATTTTTTTTCCGACGTGATTTTAAATTCAACCGCCACAATCCAATCAATCTAAAAACTTGTCTATGCTGATTTTTTAAGTATTAATCCAGGAGATGAATGATAAAAATTTTGAATTGGTGACAAAAAATATATATATGAAGGAACTGATCGAGATCAAAATTGAAATTTAGGAGAGATGAAAGGATTTTTTGTTTTGTTTACTTGATAATGGAGAAGATAGAGAAGAACAAAAGAAAAGCTGAACATAAATTTGTAGATAAAAATCATATAAGAAAACAAACAGTTTGTGAACGTGATCAGTTTTTTTTGTTTTGAACAACATCTTATTTTTTGTAACATCTTATTATTAAATTTAAACTATACATGGATAATACAGATAAGGAATCAACCACCATAACATTTAGTTGATCTTGCAACGCAAATTTAGCTAATTGATCTGCTGCCTTATTTCTTTCACGGTTGATATGTCCCAACGAGAACTGAGAAAGTTTTGACATCCAAAAACGAATATCATGAAGGATATTACCTAACTCATTATTCTGAAGAGCCACCTTATTGATCACATTAACCAACTCCAAATTATCTCCTTCAAACCATACATTTCTCCATCCTCTGATCCATATTTGTTGCATTGCATTTAAGAAGGACAAAGCTTCACCTTGGAAATATGTTATAACATGAGAGATCCTAGACGTTCTTGAACACAAATGTCTCCCCATATAATCTCATAGTATCCATCCAACTCCTGCATACTCCCCATTAGATTGGAAACTACAATCAAATTACATTTCTTCCATCCATTGGGAGGCGGTTCCCATTGTGAAGATGAATAAGATCCTAAACCCCGGCCACACTAGGCTTTACATGTGTACACCTTTCCTCGTAAGCAAGCAAAGCACGTTGGGCATATTCTAGCGGCTGCTTACTACATTTAGCCAACAAGAATTCATTTCTAGATTAACAAAAGAACCACAACACCCAAAACGATAACAAACGATATCTCATAGGTATACTCAAATCATTAGAAAGAGTAAACAAACTCAGAATATTATCCTCTAAAACCAACGATTGTAGTCGAGCTGCAGGAATACCAGAACATCTCCATATTGCAAAGGCATGAGGGCAGAGAAATAAGACATGATTTATTGTTTCTTCCTCTACACAACACCTCTGACACACTGGATCAATATGTATTCCTCTAGTACAGAGTTTAGTATAGGTTGGCAAAGTACATGTAACTATCCTCCAAAGAAATTGTTGAATCTTTGGCATAATCTTCAACTTCCATATCTTATTTTTGAGAACCAAAGATCATGATGGTTGTACAATAGCATCATCTTCATAAAAATCATGTGTAGCTGTCCAATACCAGACTTAACTGAATAATTTATATCCCTTGTATACGGCCAAACAAGACGGTCATGATCATTATATACAGATAGCATGATCCTCTTAATTACCTCCACATCAACCGGCAAAAGCAGCCGAGCCATCTTTTCCTCATTCCAAGCTCGTGTATTATGATCAATAATCTCTGAAACTAACATATTGGGGATAAGACATGGAGAGATTATCTTTATAGGAGGAAGTACAGGTAGCCACTGGTCTTCCCATATTCTTGTATTCCTTCCATCTCCAGTCTGTACTATCATACTTTGATGTATGAGTCTTTTTCCAGCTTGAATTGACTTCCATCCATAGGAAGAATTAGTTGAACCTGTAGACTGTAAGGATGTCGACGCGTTGTAATACCTTCCTTTATATTAGCTGGCCAGAAGAGAAGTAGGATCTTGAATAATTCTCCAAGCATGTTTACCCAACAGAGCAATATTGAAAGACTGTAGATCAATAAAACCCATTCCTCCTTCGTTTTTAGGAATACATAATCTTTTTCATGCTATCCAAGATATTTTCCTTTTACCATCCTTTTGACCCCACCAAAAAGCTGAAAACTGTGAATTTATATTTTCACAAATCGTTTTCGGTAGCAGGAAACAACCCATAGGATACACTGGCTTTGCTTGCTGAACTGATTTAATCAGAATCTCTTTTTCAGCTGGAGATATAAACTGTGTATACCATGGACTAACTTGATCTTTAACTCTTTGTACCAGACTTTGAAAATCAGAAACTTTACTCCTACTGAACTGCTCAGAAAGACTCAAATATTTACCCCCACCCCCTGTACTCGATATCTTTAGAATATGATGGATCTGATTTTGTAAAAGCAAAGGCACTCTTTTACCAAATATCACATAAGACTTATCGTAGTTTACCTTCTGGCCCGAGACCTATTCATACTTCTTAAGAATAGTTGCCATACACTAAATATCCTCAATAGTTGCTCGGCAGAAAAAAATAGAATCATCAGCAAAAAGTAGATGGGACACCACTGGACATCTATATGCCAGTTTCATTCCATGAAACAAAGTCATCTCATGTGCCATGTCCAACATCTGACTTAAAACCTCAGCACATAAGAGAAAAAGATAAGGATATAATGCATCTCCTTGTCTTAAGCCACGAGAAGAAGTGATATGCCCATAAGGAAAGCCATTAACCAGAAATAAATAAGATACCGACCGCACACACTCCATTACTAACTGAATCCATTTAGCATCAAAACCCAACTGTATCATAAGCCTTACTAATATTTGTCTTGATAGCTACGTACTTTTCAGAGCAGTCTCTCTTAGTGTTCAGAGCTGATATCAACTCATGAGCAACCAAAATGTTATCAGTGATATGTCGACCTAACACAAATGCAGCCTGACTCCGAAATAATCTGATCCAAACACTTCTGTAGACGCAAACACATAACCTTTGAGATAAGCTTGTACGCCACCTTGCAGAGGCTGATGGGTCTAAAATTGCACATGTCTGCTGCTTCAGGGAACTTTGGAATGAGACATATATTAGTATGGTTGATTCGAGGTTCCATTCTTCCAGTAAGAAAGAATCTCTTCACCATACAACAGATATCTGGTTCTATATCAGACCAGAGTTGATGATAAAAGGAGGCTGTGAATCCATCAGGACCTAGAGCTCTCTCTTATCCAATCATAAACATCGCATACTTGATCTCCTCGTTTGATACCTCCTTGAGTAAAGATAAATTCATCTCCTGGGTGACTTTACACCTTACATGAGGGAGAACATCATTACCTAATAATATATTTGAGGAAGAGAACATGTCTGCAAAATAATTCTCAGCAATTTAAGCAATTGCCTCATCCTTAGTATGTATGACGCCATTAGCATCATGCATCTCTTTTATCTCATTATATCCACGCTTAGCTTTCGTAACTCCACGATAAAAAACGTCTGTTTCTGTCACCAAAATTAAGCCACTTGTTTCTGCTCTTCAATCTCCAGTACTCTTCCTCAGCCCTATAGGCTTTACTAAGATCCCGACGATACTCACTTATCGTCTCAATGGATATTGCACTATCCCTCAAAGCCTCATCTATCTTCTCCCTAGTTTTTCTGATTAAAATAGATGAATTAGTTTGATGTGTGCGTTTCCATCGTACCATAACTCCTCTACAATAATCAAGCTTCCTACTCCAATCATCTATAGATTTTGTATGAGACCATGCTTCTTTAACAGTATCCACAAACTCATTATCGTCAAACAGCCTTTTGTCATATCTAAACCAACTCTTACGAATCTGATGCACATAATCAATAGATATAATCATTGGCCGATGACCCGACTCTGCAAGCTCTAAAAACTCTGATTCTGTTGTGAATGTGATCAGTTATAACTTGAAAACGTGGATTGAAAAATTTTGAAAAAAATTGGGATCAATTTTTTTTTTGTTTTTTTTCCATGTGTCAAAATCTGATTCGCCAGGTGACTTTTGCTTTAGTATATAGATGATGTGTATGCACCTTACCACCTAGTAGATATTATAAATCGGCAAACGAAAGAGGTTCAAGGCAACGATGGCCATATTCATCAAAGTTTGCTAGGAAAGAGGCAGAATCAGGAGGAGACCTAGAAGACTGAGAATCAAATGAGGATTGACTATCCTTTTTTTTGTTTTAGGATGCTATTGGATAGTAGGCTCGAGAACTGAATTCGAAGACGAATTCTTTATAAGTAGGGGAGAATTGTAACGACGCGATCGTCACTAAACAAGTATAGAAATTGGTTTGATTATTTAGTTGGACTAAACCAAACTTACAAAGCCAAAGCGATATATATATATATATAAACCCTTATCCATCTCCTTCTTCATGTTAACCTAGCCGTCATGTTTACAAGTGAGAAAACACCATCGATGGATGCACCATATCTTCCTCACCCTTCTCCTCCACCCATGTGTCTTGCGATCAAATCAACTGTCAATTCCATAAGTAAGAAGACGAGTCTCCAAATCCATCACCATTCCATCTCACGTGGGTTGATGTGATCTAAGCCGAGAGGGAAAGAAGACGCACTACAAGAAAATGTGAACATTGTGACTAAATTTTATCACAAAAAGTGTAGTTACAATATTGTGACTTTTTACTTACGAGATAGTAACTAAATTTTTTTGTCCCAAAATCGTTAATATTTTGTCACAATATTGTGATGAATGTATAAGTAACAAAAAACCGTTACACAAAGTTACTAATATTTGATGAACTGGTTAGTCACAAATAATGTTATGGAATCGAGACTCAAACCCGTCTACTAGATACAATTTTGTGACTTCCATAATGTCACCAACGGTGACTGAAGTTTGTAATCATATATCATCTCAATTTGTTACCGGGGTGGTGACTTTTCATTTAGTCATAAATTGTGAGATTAAATACTACATCGTTTGTCACTATTATAAAAACCATATGCTTAAAATTCACTCAAGATTTAATCTTATTCAAACATTAATCTGAAATCTATAATCAAAACCCACCATACCCTAAACTCCAAACTTTAAATCATAAAGATTAAACCTTACACTTTATGTAATAAATGATAATTACTGTAATATACTTAAACTAATATTTTATAGTCATACAACATTTTAATTTTCAATTCTAATTTAAAAACCTTAACCTCATACTTTAAATCTAAACCTCAAATTTCCCCCAACTCCATACCCTAAATAATAAAAGATAACCATCGACTCTTTAACACCAAACCCTAAAACAAACTTCAAATCATATACCCTCACTCCAAATTCTAAACCCTAATTCTACTCTTGAGCTTAGACTTTAGTCATAGAATTTAAAACATGAATCCTAAGAACAAACCTTCAACTTTAAAAACACATGCATGAAACCATGTCCTAAACTCTAAATTCTGTCTTATGTTTTTGATAAAAAAATACCATAAATTTTTATTCATAACCCATTACACCAACATACAACCATTAAATATATTTACACAAAACTAATCAAGTTTGCATCTCTTTTTGGCTCCAATTTTTCTTTTTCTTTTTTTGGTTGGCATTAAACTATTTTAGTTATCCCACGTCTTGAGAATATACTTTATTTTCTTGTAACTGCGTTTTGAGAATGTACTTTATCTCATAACCCTAATTTATTCCTCTGTTTCTTTCTTTTTTATTTCGTGTAGCCTCCCGCCAGTCTTTTCTCTCTTTCTCTCTCTTTCTCTATACTTGATTCTTTTTTTATTTTAGTTCATCCATTTGAATCTATCTACATCTTTTTATTCTCTTTATCTCTCTGCGATTTTAATTTATAAAGTTTTAGATTCAGAGTTATGTCTTCTCCCTCATTAAAGGTAGAAACTCATGACCCTACTTCCCTCAACGACTATGTGGATCCGTACGTAATGCAAATGGTATTAACAAGTTGTATGTCTCTCTCTCTCTCAGTTTCATTTCTTTTCCATTTTAATATATTACTTTTTCAGCTTCCAGATTGGTTGATTTGATTTTATTTGATCTTAGATTTCGGATATAGATCGATGTAGATAGATAGAGCCACTACGTCATCGTAGATTTGGTGACTACACTGTTCTAAGCGTTCATCAGGAAGATATGAAAAGCTAGTGTCCCAGTGCCAATGATGAAGGAGACAAGGACATCGGGGGTGTAGACAAGGGCATGCTGTTTGGTTGCTGTAGTTTGATGGAGGCAAAGGAGACCTATGTTACCCTAATTTTATTTGCTTTGGTTTGTATTATAATTGGTTATCTAATGCCATCTTAATTGTTTTGTACCAGTTAACCAATATGTGGTTCAGGTAATCAATAAAATATATTTTAGTTACAATTTTATTTTTTTCTTTTAAATTTAATTTTAAAAACGAATCATGTTTTATTTAATATTAAATTAAATATATATAATATTTTCTAATTAATTTTTAATATAAATAGTTTTCAAAAAATACAAAAGCCACGCAATATATAACTAAATTATTTGGTGAGTATTTGATAATTACCACTAATATTTAAGTCACTATTTAGTTACAAATTGTAACGGATGTGTGACAAGAATGATGTTACAAATTGTGACGTATTTACTGATGTAATTTTGTGTAACTATTTGTGTCGTTTTGTGACTACGTTTATCCCGTAACAATTTGTAACAAAACTGACACTACTGTGATCATCTCTATACTTGTGACATTTTTGTGACTTATATTTGTGACGACTTTATTATGACCATTAAGAAATAGTCACATATTCGTTACAATAGAGAATTTGCGACGAATTATTTGTATATTGTGACTAAAAACATTTTCACAGTATCTACTTTTTTTTTGTAGTGAGGAGATCAACGCGAACTCCCTTAGTGCTCAAGAGGGGGCCGAAAGTGAGATTGCTCAAATGAGAGATGAGTACGAGGCTAATTCTTGTCGTGTTACCGAGCTGTCCGAGAAAAAGGGTCGCAGCGCTCACAGGGAGGGTAAGAGAGAGGTTGCTGATATGATGAATGTTCGTTGTGAGCGGTTTGCGACTGAGTTCGCGGAGGCCCAGAAGGTGCAACACACCATAGGTGACTATCGCGAGTGCTGCAGAACGGTTGGCGGATTGATCCTTACTCAAGGTGAGAAGTATTCATTCGAGGTCGAGTATCCCAAATAGCAGGCGCGAGTGGAGAAGAGGAAGAATAAGCAGTCTGAGCTCCTTGAACTTGAAGCGAGGATGTGGTCACAGTGGTTTCGTCAGATTCGGTTGAAGTTGGGCGGGAGATCCCAGACGAGAGGGGCGAGGTCGATCAGCCGGGGGCTGGTTCGAAAGCTGGCCACAGCTCGTCGTCTTGATTATGTGATTCCGAAGAATGAAAGTTATGATATATGCTTAAGATGTAATCGCTTTATTTTATTGTTGTGTTCGTTTCGGGATTGGCCGTTGGTGGCTTCGAATCCCTACCGCTAGGCGGCGTGTATTGAACTTATGTTTTTATTATTGAGTGAACGTTTTTTAAGGATGAACTATTTTATTTGCTAAGTGTAGAGGGAAGAGTACGAGTTGTCGTCTCGTACTTAACTCTTTGTGCGGATCGTCCTATTTGTTTGCTTGTATCAGAATGTTTCGATTTGTAAGCGCTTAGATATGGGCGAAGAGACATGCCTTTAGGATCTCATTTCATGCCTTGATACATTAGAGACCACTGTGCTGAGTTTAGGGCAAGACCTAGGTTTACTTTCGGTTTTAAGGCGTTGCGATGACTAATCGGCTTTCGTTTTTCCTGTTGCGATTTTAACCTGATTTTGTATCGATTTAAAGTCTACGATAGGTTCTCGGCTTATACGACTTGTCTGATCAAAATCGACCATCCCCGAAAGTGCTGACCAAAATTTTGGATTTCTTTTATACTTAGTCGGATGTAAAAGGACCAGTGGGTCGTATGTGTTTGTTTAAAGCGGCAGTTGTGCTCGGCGGGGCCAATCGACGAGCGTTTGTGGTTTTATAGTCGCATTTGGACTTATGAACACTTCTCTAAGACCTTAGGTGATGTCCCACCGGTTCTTTTCAAAATATTGTTGTTGCTATACGTAAGTTTCTGGTCAGAACGACCAATAATTTATTGCGGAAGTGATATCCAGAAGTGTTCGGACCTGTATATAGAAAATGATTTTCGTGAAAAGATTCGGTAGTATTCAAACTTTCCCATTACTGAAATGTTTCAAAAATCTAGAGTACAAAGCCAATATGTTGAAATATGGGAGTATACGAATACTCGTATACGCACCCACTCCCCCCCCTTTTAAGAGAGGGGGATAGCTGAGCTCGTCTTTAGGCGAGCTGCCTGCGTATCCATTTCGGGAATCAAGCCATCTCGTAGTTCTAGTTGTTAGTGCGAGTGTGTTTACTCGGCTGTTGTAGATGCGTCGATCGATTTAATCGCTGGATCAGTGTCTTGTTCCAGGTTTTTCTCCTCCGGTTGGGTAAGCAATGGGTTCAAAAACTTGTTGTTTCTTGACCGCTATAGGGTCCGCCATTTTTGGACCGTTATCCGTGGTAGGCGGAGTTAATTTCGCTCGTTTTGGCTTTATGATGTGAATGGCCATCAGCCTTAGCTTATGTTCCGCTAAAACGCAAGACTGCGACTGCCTCTAGAATCCCCAAATAGCCACGACTCCCATAGAGGTTGGAAATTGGATGCCTAAGTGGTAACTCGATGGGACCGCTTTCATAACGTTTATCCAAGGCGTTCCCATGATCACGTTGTAGATGGCTGGACGATCGACGATTGCGATGGTAACGATCTTGGTTACTTCTTTTGCGGCCACTGGGAGTCTGATCGAACCGAGGGTCATGGTCGTTTTGCCAAAGAAACTGGTCAACAGTTTGGCGTTGGTTCGACCTCCGTTAGTTTGATTCCCATTCGCGTCAAAATTTCGCGGAAGATCACATTGACGGTGCTTCCGGTATCAACAAAGATTCGGACGACCTCTAAGTTGCTTCTAACCAGGTCGATGACAAGAGGATCGGCGTGCGGTTGGTCAATGCCGGCAATTTCGGCCTCCTCGAAGGCGATTACACCTCTTGGAGTATCATGCAGCGGCATAGGCCAGTTCGAGCTTGTCTCGACTTTCGGTCGGTAAGACTAGTTGGACGAGACGGTGGCGATGCAATATTGCGACTTGCCAATGATCATGTTGACCCTTCGCCGGTTAGAATTGTTTCCTCTTTCATCTGGTCTTCGCCCATGTTTCTCGCCCGTTTGGTTCTCTCGAGGCGAAGCGTCTGCTTGAAAGTTCCTATCAGTTTTTGGAGGGCGATCTGAGTCGCGGTTGAGATCCTTTTCGCAAGATACTCTGGAGAGCTCCTGCGAGCAATTTGGTGGCCAGTCTTGCACTGAGTACTTTACAGTTCACAGTCGAATGACTGCGGGTATGGTGAAAGTTGATGGCGTAGTTATGCACCCCTTGGAGATCATGTCCCTCGTGATGGACGTACTTGTCGTTACGAGGGTTTTTATTTTTTAACCTTTGTTCGGACGCAGCGTCATTCACAGACGCCTTTGTTGGCTTATGCTGTTCCGACATGATCTTAGTCTCCACTTCAATGATTATGTAATCGGTAGCTTTGTGGAGCGCATCCTGGATCATACGCGGTTTCTCGAGAGTTATCCACTTTATGAATTTCTACTTGAACCAGAGCGACTTTCTTAGTGCGACGATGGCTGCTCTGTCGCTTATTCCGCTAACCCTAGCCATGATGAGCTTGAACTTACTCATGAAGTCATGGAGAGGCTCGTCTTCCTTCTGGCAGAAAATCCAGAGGTCAGCATCTGAAGTTTCTCTATTTATGAACATCGAGTACTGTTTGAGAAACTCCAAGGTAAGCTGGCGGAAATTCCCGATTGAATTCTGCTTAAGTCAAGAGAACCACTCGAGTGCTTCCCCCTCTAGGTTTTCGATGAAGAGGCGGCAGTAGCCCGTGTTTCTTTCGCTTTCCTTAAGCTTGGCTCGACCCATGGTGATCTGGAATGCCTGCAGGTGCACTTTGAGATCAGTCGTCCCTTCGTAAGTTGGCACCTTTAAGCTTTCCGGGATCTAGGAGCTTGACCTCGGTGATACGAGCTGTGAATGGCGTTTTTTGAGACTCATACATCAATCGATCTATTTCAGGTGCGGCGCTACTAGCGTGGTGAATTCGAGATTTCAATGCCTTCACCGCGCGGCCGTATTCGTGATGTAGTCATGGAGATCGCGAATCTCAGTTGGGTCGCCAATAGTTTTCTGACCTCGTCGGGGATTGCTGCGAGTGAGCTGAGATTTCTCCTCGGCCGTTTTCGCATTTTCCATGCATTAGAGATCTTCCTCATCCTTGGTGGGAGAGCGTTCGGGAGAAGATTCTAGCATCCTCAGATGGACGTCAGCGTCTTCGCCCAAAGGATGAGATTGGTTGCTGGAGTCCAGGTTCACCCGTTCGACACCATCGTCCTCGACCTCTTGTTCGCGAGAAGGAGATTTTTACGATTCCTTCTGTGTCGCGTCAGGATTATCCTTTTCAGAGGCTTGCCCCGGTAGGTTACCCTGCTCAGTTCCGGGACGATCCATAGGAGTCGTGAAGTCTAGCTTCTTCCGTGGATCCTTATGGTTCCGCAGGGATGAACAGCGTTAGTCTTCGCGGTTAAGGTTTCAACCAGTTTTGCGAGGATCCGATTAGCTTGTCCTGCTCGTCCGTCCTCTTTTTATAGGCGGAGAGTATCTCCTGAAACGCTGCAGTGTTAGCATCTGCGTTAACCGTGGTGGGGTTTGCTGGTGGAGTTTGAGTTTCAACGTTCTTGTTGTTGACGTTCGCGCTGTCCTGAGTTCGTTGATCATCTGCCATCGTATCCGATCGAGCGTGCTGTGGCTTGAGAGTTAGATAGATCCGTACCCTCCCCCTCCTTCTAGTTCCAAAATGTGGGAATAGAAATCCGCACTGTCGATTTCCGTAAAATAAGGTACGTCAAGTTAACCTAACTTTCCCAGAGGTCCCAAATATCTGCTAAACCATACGCTAAGCAATCAAGATACGAAAATAACAGAGTAAAAATATGAAAATCAGAAAGAAGAGGAAAGGGATTTCTTATTCAGAATTTGCGTAAGAGCAGTACAACGATTTTAAGCCTCGGCTACAAGAGCTGACGGTGAGTATCCTAGTTTTAGCAACCTTAGACTAAATCCTAGTTGAGACGCAGCCCGATAACAAGAAACGGGAAATTGCCTATTTGCCCTAAGTTTTTGGTCTGGTGAAAGCTCTGAAAAATTGTTTCCACTCTCCGTGGCTTCGACCTTGTCTTTATATACTCCTCTTCTTGGCGGTTTGGTCTTTCCGTTTCGGCCCTGATTCGTGTCTATCGGAAATCTTCCATTTATCTCGTTCTTTCAGATTTATCCTTGGAAAACTTCTATTTATCTTCAAACTTGATATTTATCTTTTTCTGCAAACAATAGATAAACCGTCATTATATTATTTGGCTGGATTTCGTCCAAAGTCGTAAGTGGACCTTTGCCGCGTTTTAGGACCTTTCGGGCCGCTTTGCGATTTTAACCGTTTTTACGAGTTTAGACTAGATCGTTCCATGATACGATGCCGTTCTTCGTAAAGTGTATCGAGTGAATCGTATAGCTTGGTAACCTTTGGCGTTTTGTCTAACTGTTTCCGGTTTATATGATTTACTCGAGGTTTTACGAGAAAACAAGAGTTTAGCGGTTTTTATCGTAAAGTATCAACGATAATGGGGATCGTGACGAAACGAGAGATGTTCCGATCACGGTTTGGACTGTGATCGTGTCGAGAGACGTATGCATCATGTCCGGACAATGCGGTCCCGCTCCATTAATATAAGAGTGAACGACTGGGCCAGCTCGCCGACCAGCGAGCTTGCTGAGCTTGGCCAGCTCGCCGGTCGGCAAGCTGGCTTGGCTTGGTCAGCTCGCTGATCGATGAGCTGGATGGGATGGTTTTTCTTGGCCCGTCCGGCGGGCTGGACGGTTCCGGCCAGTCCCGTTGTTTTGGCATTTTTCCGATGATTTTCATAGTTGCGATTGTTAGGTTTCCAGAGTTCCTGTGTTCGGAAAGTTTTTAGAATTCTTTCCGATCCGTCCTCCTACCTTTTACAAACCTACTTTAAACTTTGCGGAATGTTTTGGTCGTTGATTCCGTCGTAACCGATTTTGACCCAAGAAGGATACCACCCAACTTAACCTCCATACTGAGAAGAACACTATATATGATACATATGCTACACTTTTGAAGCATAAGTTCAGTTTTGAAAGTCTTGGAGAAAGGTTGGAGAACATAGAGAATGCTACTGCAATCATGAAAGACTAGTGGATCCGAGGAGATGAAGCAATCAGAAACTTTAATGGTACATGGTTTCAGAAGAGCAACAATGAGATGGGGAAAATTGTTTCCCAACAAGTAGCTGTGTGTGGGGGCAACCCATTATTAGGTATTTTTATTAAGTTTTTATTTATTTTCGTGCTGCTTTCATTTTTATTTCTTTGTTTATGTTGACATAGGCCAATATCGACCGATGAGAGCTAGTCGAAATCGATCGACATCTACACATTCATGACGATCGATGGTATAACAAGCCAATCAATCGATACTAACTCTAGTCAAGTATATCGTTATCACTTATTTTGTTAAGGGGAAATCGCATAAAAAACCTTGAAAGTGACACTTACTATCACTTTAAACCTCGAAGTTTTTTCACTAACACTTTAAACCTTCAAAGTGACATTTGTGTTACAAAAAACCCTGAACTTGAAAATCTGACCCGTTGAATAGGTAAAACAAGTAATTTATCGATTTTTTATAAAAAATAAAAATTTAATAATACAATTTTAATAAATAGTCAAAAAGTAAAGAAAACAAAAACTAAATTAATTTAAAAAAACAAAATTAATGAACATGTCAGAACATACAGAAAAATTAAAAACAAATACAGTAAATTAAATAAAATTCAGAAAATTAAACAAAGTTAAAGAAAATTCACAAAAATTGAAAACTCAAAAGTCAAAAATAGTTTTTAGAAAAATACAAGACTACAAAAGACTATTTGAAACCATCAACTTCAACAGTGATATGTTTGAAACTTTTATTGTCAACGATGAAATGTCAATTTTATTAGAAAATTGAAAAAAAATGACAAGATTGCTTTTAAAATTAAATAAAATTTAGAAAAATAAACAAAAGTTAAAGAAAATTCACAAAAATTGAAAACTCAAAAGTCAAAAATAGTTTTAGAAAAATACAAAACTACAGAAGACTATTTGAAACCATCAACTTCAACAGTGATATGTTTAAAACTTTTATTGTCAACGATGAAATGTCAATTTTATTGGAAAATCGCATAAAAATTACAAGATTGCTTTTAAAAAATATTGAAATATTATAGTTGAAAATTAAAATTTCAAATATATCACTATGACTATGATGGTTTCAATCAGTTTTCAATTTTTAAGCTTTATGTTCTGAATTTTTTTTTGAAAATTTAAATTAGTCTTTAATTTTTGTTATTTATTAAAATTTTTTTAAAAAAACTGATAAATGACCTGTTTTACCTGTTCAACAGGTCAGATTTTTAAATTCAAGGTTTTTATTGACACAAATTTCACTTTGAAGGTTTAAAGTGCTAGTGAAATAATGTCAATGTTTAAAGTGATAGTAAGTGTCAATTTGGGAGTTTTTTTTTACGATTTTCCCTTTTGTTAAGTACTTTTGAATTATTTTCCTCATAAATCTGAGTGATTTGCACTGGGGACAATGTAATTTAAGTCTAGGGGATGTTTACTGATGTTGAGTTTATTTTTGCGTCTTATTAAAATATTTTTAAAAGAGTTTTTTTTTAGTCAAGAAGGAGATGATGACTACTTTAAATTTTTGCTTACTATCTAAGCACTCTTTAGCATCATTCTAGACTTATTTATTTCAGATAGTACTAACGATACTAAAGTGGATAAACATGTCAACTAACCACACTTGTTGAGAATGTTTGAAGGAACCAAAGCTGACTTTCAACCTAAGTAGACTACTATTGCTTGCTTGGGGCTTGGTATACATTGGATTAGACTCCTTCTGCAAGTCTGGAAGGTAAAAATTTTGTGTGTTTCTGATTCCCTTCTCTCACTCTCTTCAACATCTAGAAAAGAAAAGATTGAAAGTATTTCCTGAGATGCGGAGGGGTAGGGAAATTACCTAGAACCCCACTATTCTAATTCAAAGGAATGATCACACATCGATGGAAGCAAGGGGTAGGTACATTACCGATGATCCCACTAATCACCTACATCGTTGTCAAAAACAAAAGAAAAGAAAAAGATAGAAAAACTAATAAGATGAACAAGATGGAATGCATTAGCACCTATCTCTGTTTCTTGGCATTGAATTATAAAAAGATTCAGAGAAGAAAGAAAAAAGAAGAAATAAGGAATCAGAGAAGATTACATGTGTGCTTAGATATTTGCAGAAGTAAGAATCCATGTGTCCTTTGATCGTTACTCCCAAGGTAAAGCATGCAGATTTATTTAAGAAATGAAGTCAGTGGAGGGGTGAATCAAACTAGTATATGCTAAGTTGTTGGATAGATGAATTTGGTTGCTAGATATGGTATAATGTACTTCTGGAATTTAGAACTTTTAGATATGGATTGTAATATTGTAGAGGTGATGATTTTGAGTTTTAAATTTTATGAGACTCCGCCGTTTTCTAAACTTCTTTCAGAGACACTGCCTGTTTGTTTTGCTTGAGGACAAGCGAAAGGGTAAGTCTGTGTTGAGTTGATATATCATGGATTTTAACCATTTTCAGCCATGGTATATAAATTTTTTATGATTTAATTATTATGTTTTAGAGTCTATATAGCATATTTATAGGTTCAGGAGTTATTTGGAAGAAAGCGATGATTTCGGAGTCCTTTTGGAGATAAGAGTAGTTTTACCCGAGCTGACCATCGAACAGGCCTAGAGATCGACACTTAGAGATCATGATCGATCGATTCACACCTTATGACATCGATCGATGGGCGTAAAACTCAGAGGCACGATTTTGGTCCAGACGGTTTGAAGCCAAGTCTTCACCAATTTACAAGATTACCCCAGACGAGTGTTCACCTAAGTATTTATAGCTTTGCCATGTGTTGCCGACAAAGTGTGCTTTTCATAATTCTATTATTTCATATTGTTCTAAGACCTAAAATAGTTGGAGAGAAGATTTAAGACTTCTACAAGCTTGTGATTGGAACTCCATCGGTTTTATCTATTATATATATTTAAATATATTTACCTAATTGTTATTATTAATTGGTTACCTATGTCTGAGTAATTCCATTGTTAGATTAGGGTTCAATTGGGTTATGAAGGATTAGCCTAAATATAGAATTGTTAAGTTGTGGTGTTCATCAATAGGATTGAACTTAAGGCTTGTAGCTGACTAGAACCTTGATGATTGAATTGTTTGAACTGATCCTGATTGAATGAATATTGCTAAAAACATGCGATAGCTTATCTAGGAAACCTACTGAGTATATTTAACCCGTGCTTAATGATTTCATCTCGAGCCGATCGATTGACATTCATATAGAATCGTCGATCGACGTTTCAAAAGGTGTATCGATCGATACTCTTATAGAGTTATCGATCGACACTTTCTATTAGTCAATATGTGACTGATGAGATCAATAGATCTAGTCATTAGACGGTCTGAAAAGTGACACGTTGATGAACTGTACTCTAGTTGAGCTCTAACATATCCTCCAACTTAAACCACTCTATTTAGATAATCCTAATTACCAGAATAGAAGCCCTAAGTCTAGCTACTTCTTAATATCGTTACAAACCCACTTTAAATCAGCCGAACAACTACCTTGTTCAAAACCTGCTTTCTTATTTAAACACTTTTGACCTATATCTATAGCGTACCCTAGCTCATTGTGGATTTAATCCCTAAGTACTACAACTGAACCTCTTAATCGAGAGAGTAAAGTCTTTAGGGTAATCTGAAAAGACATTTGTGAGCTGTCAAACCTACTTGAGGACGAAACGTTATACTTCTGTGTAACGACCTCAAAGTGTGCAGTTAGTGGACTGCTGGTTTTCAAGGAGAATAATGAACAAAAACCGATATACTACCTAAAAATCGTTAATTGACACCGAACAAGATACCTCTCGATGGAGAAATTTGCAATTGTAGTTGTCAGGGCTGCACAAAAAATCGGGTAGTATTATCGATCTCACACCATCGTCTTCATGACATCCCAACACTTACGAACAACTTCACACAATCCTAGACAGTTAGGAAGGCTGGCTAAATGGGTCGCCGAGTTAAATGAATACGATATCAAATACAAACTCTGTGCAAGCTCCAAAGAACATGTATTAGCCGACAAAAGGAACAATAAACGTGAAGCAGAAACCATATAATGGAAACTCCATTTGATGGTGCATCCTCGAAACAAGGAACGGAGATCGGAATCCATCTCGAGTCTCCAACTAGAAAAAAATATTTGAACAGTCATTATGTTTAAGTTTAAACGTCTCAAATAACGAAGCATAATAGGAAGCTTTGATCGTGGGATTATGCCTCGCATTAAGCTTCAGTGACTTATAATTGGTCACTAGTCAATTCCACCGAAAGTACGAGTTTCGTCATTTTAGAATTACATAGGAAATGGGAGTCGTTCCCAATGAAGCAAACCAACAATTAATACAAAGCAAATATGTTTAGTACGTCTCATGTCGCAGGTTGTCGTTTCTTTTGCTGTCACACAACTATTCACAGGTTTTGATCTCAAGTAGCAGGTTACGATTTCAAGTTGCTGAAAAATGCGACCAGAAATTATTTTTCTGTGTTGCATGATTGGTCACAGGTCACGCGACTCGTATATGAACATGATTTTAGTCTCAGGTCACGCGACCTGAAAAAGCAAAAGGACACGCAACACGTAAACAAACATGACCTATATACCCGTTTTGGGTTTTATAAGCAAATTGTATCACGATAGTATGTGACTAAATTTCTCATGTTCATCTTCGAGTTTAATTTACAGGTTATATACTATTTTCCACTATTGATGTTTAAACTTTTTATGCTCTCATTTTTTGAATTATGCAAGAAAGAAAAGGAAACTTAAGAAACAAGTTAATGACTTAGTCCTACCGAGTTATGGAAATTAGGATTTATAATATGTTTAAGAGTTCTCTAGATGTAATTACAAATAGGATTAGGAACTGTTAATCTTAATGTAAGGAAATACCAAAGTGTTGCGTAACTTATAAGTTTTGAGTTATTTCTTAAGCATTATTAATGAGAGTTATTCTTTATATAATCTTTGAATTCTATATTTTGGTACCAGAGCTATAAAAAGAGATGAGTGACATCATTGCAGGAGCCAGAAAGATAAAATAAAGAGGAGGATTTTCGTCTATTCAATGTCCACTGCTTACTTCAACAAATTACATGGTATGGGCCATGTGGATGAAGATTGTGATAAATGTTCATAAAGTGTGGGATACTATAGAAGAAGAATTGACCCTAGGTGACAAGAACGATATGGCCATCGCCTTGGTGTTTCAATCCATACCCGAACTGCTTATCTTACAAGTCGGCGAGCTTGGTACTGCAAAAATATGGGAAGCAATCAAAGCGAGGCACGTCGGAGCTGAAAGAGTTAAGAAGCAAGACTGAAAACATTAATGAATGAGTTTGATCATCTTATGATGGAAGGATTCTAAAACGATAATGACTTTGGGGGAAAACTTGCAGAACTTTCATCATAATTGGCAGCCGTAAGTGTAAGCATAGAAGAACCAAAATTGGTGAAGAAAGTTTTGAAGAGCCTTTCATGGAAAAGTACATTCACTTTGCAGCCTCTCTTGAACAAGTATTGGACTTAACCAATACAAGATTCGACGATATCATAGTCGTCTAAAATTTTATGAAGAATATATAAAAGAAGAAGAAGAAGAACCACAAGAGGATCAAAACAAATTGATGTTCTCAAATATGGAAGTGCAGACAACACCATCATACCGTGATTACAACAGATATATTAGAAACAAAGGACGTGAGGAAGGTTCTACAAGGGACGGGCTCGAGGACGCTTCAATGGATATAATGGACCACGAGATGCATCGAACGTTTACCTGCTATCGCTGCCACAAGTTAGGGCATTACGCTTCAAATTCTCCCGACTGATTAATCCAGTTGCAAGATGCACAAGAGAACAATGACAACAATACACATGACAAAGATGAACTAATGATGCATGAGGTAGTCTATTTGAATGAAAACGCTGTATACAAGAAAAATAGGAGACTAACACTGATCAGATAAAGTCTGGTATATAGATAACAGAGCTAGTAATCATATGACCGGATGTAATGACCCTCAAGAGCGGATATAATTTTGGTCGAGAAAATTTTGTAAAAATTAGATTCAAGTTTAATCGATCAGAATTAAAAATAAATAAAAATCGACCCCGTTAATTAATTTCTCGACGGGACTGTCTTGTGATCGAAAGACCTTACTTTGATAGTTTGGCCGAGCCTTAAATATTATGGTCGAATTTTTATTAAGCTGGACGAGATTTTCCAAGAGCAATATGAGAGTCCAAGACATAGAATTTTGGTTGAAAAATTATTTAAAATTATCAACCAACTTCCTAAATAATTTCTAAACTGAACTATGTCCTCCACCAGCTTGGTTGCTTAGCATTAACCATAAGTTATGGACCTGCCTGCTTGCCTAGCTTCTTCAGTAGTAATCACATGAAAATCACAAGC